>JASVER010000072.1:4311794-4378486 GCA_030449065.1 Oceanodroma leucorhoa | reverse complement strand
GGCACCCTTTGTTTTTCGACCCTCAGCAATCCTACAGCAGAAGGGTCCTCTGAGAGACCAGGCAAGGTGGACAGCTGTTTAATTTCCTCCGTCTCCAAGGCAGCTATMCCAAAAGCCCAYCGGTAMCCCTTTGGGTCYTTGAAATACCCTCTCCTGAGGTAGTCTATGCCAAGGATACACGGAGCCTCTGGGCCAGTCACAATGATGTGCTTTTGCCACTCGTTCCCACTTAGGCTCACTTTGGCCTCCAATACAGTCAGCTCTCGGGATCCTCCTGTCACTCCAGAAATACAAATGGGTTGTGCCCCTTTAAAGCTTGATGGCATCAGGGTACACTGTGCACTGGTGTCTACAAGAGCCTTGTACTCCTGTGGGTTTGATGTGCCAGGCCATCGAACCCACACAGTCCAGTAAACCCGGTTGTCCCTTTCCTCCACCTGGCTGGAGGCAGGGCCCCTCTAATCCTGCTCATCGTATTTGCTATCCACTTCTTCTGAGTCAGAAGTTCCTTTATTAAGATTGGAAGTGGAATCAGCCCTTCTGCTCTGCCTGGGGAGCTGCTCACTGGAAACTGGAGCAGCAGTTTTCCTGGAAGAACCCCCTCTTGTGGTTGTTTTTCCCTGCAACTCAGGTACCCGTGCATCTAGGGTTGAGGTAGGTTTTCCATCCCACTTCCTCATGTCCTTCCGTGGTCACGCAGGTAAAACCACAGGGTGCCCCAGCGTGTGTACCCACGATCTCTCCTCTCTTGAGCGGGGGAACGCTTACTCCGAATGGCTGAGATAGTGGCCTGTGCAGGTGGGGAGCAGGAGATATCCTCTTTGAGTTGCTGGACCTCCTGAGACAATTTCTCCACCGCAGAGACGCAGGCCCGTAGGGAAGAGGAGAGACTTTCTTCGTGTTGCTGGAGTTGGCCAGCCAGTTCATCCACCATTTGTTCCTCTCCATCTTTCCAGGTCATTACTGCTAATGAGTTGGCATGTGACACTGGTGCGCTCCGTACAAACTTCCTCCACATGGGTCGGGTGCATCTGACTTCATCTGGGTCTTTGAATAACTGCTCGTTATTCAGGTCATCGTAGATCACTTCTAGCATGGCTAATTCCCTCAGGTACTGGATACCTCTCTCAGTGGTGGTCCACTTGCCTGGGTGACACACAACATCTTCCTTGAAGGGATACCTTTCCTTCACGCCTGACAGGAGTTGCCTCCAGAGGCTGAGGACTTGTGCCCCATGTCCAATCGCCTTGTCAATGCCCCCTTCCCTAGAAAGGGATCCCAGCTGCTTGGCTTCCCTCCCCTCTAATTCCAGGCTGCTGGCCCCGTTATCCCAGCACCGGAGCAGCCAGGGGACAATGTGCTCGCCTGGGCGGCGGCTGAAATCTTTCCGCACATCTCGGAGCTCCCCCAGAGACAGGGATCGGGTGGTCACCCCCTCATGTACAGGCTCTGCCTCCTCCTCCTGCTCTCGTGATGGCCCTGGTTCATCTTCATCCCTCACTGCACGGGCTGATTTTCTTGTGCATTTTCTCTTTTGTATAGGGGCGACTGACACCGGCACGGGCGGGTTCCCTGTCGCAGGGGGCGGGGGAGCCGCCGTGCCTGCCGCGAGGGGTAGGGTGGCTGCAGGACCGGTTGTTTTGTCATCAGATCCAGAGACCTTCGCCTCAATACAGTGTTTTCTCTCTCCTTACTTGCTTCTTCCCAGCCGAGTACAGGTTCTTCCGGCTGTGCATGGGGGGAAATACTCCTGGCTGTGGGTAGGTATCTCTGAGCCCTGGCTCCGGTCCCTGCCCCAGCAGCTTTGCCCCATCCCATACCTCTTGTCACAGCCAGGCTCTGCCACAGCACCTGCCAGTTTGCAAATAACATGAGGCATTTCTTTTTCTGTAGCCTCCCTGTAACTTCTTCACCTACAGATTTCCCAGGCCTGCCTCTTCCCCAAATGTGAACCTTTCATAATAACATCTGTTTGTATGAAATGAGATAAATCTCTATTTGTGTGAAACAAAAACAATAAACCAACGTCACATTCTGTGTAATACTTAAGGCTTTAATTGCATCCCCTCTCTTAAAAGTGAGAGGAGGTGGTTGTAATAACAGGCTGTTTATCTTACATTTGTCAGCAATTAGCCTGAGAAGGTGCTTGTCCTGACAATTTTCTGATCAGGAGCCAGGGTGCAAGGGAAAGTCTTTTGTTGCGGTGCGTTTTCTTAGTGCTATTAATCTGCTCCCTTTGACTGATTATTACCCATATGGATTGTTACCAAAGCGGGATTATCTACAGTACTCATAGCGAAAGGCAGGGGGGATCTGGTTTATTTCTTGCTTGATTTACAGATTACATCAGTTTTTCTTAAATTCCTTAAGTGTCCTGTAAACTCGGCTGAAGAGAGAGTTGACAGATTATAGAGGGCTTTCAAAAGCAAGGAAAGCTGGAGGGAGAGAGGTGATGTTTTGAAGATGAAGTATATTGAGCTCTCTCACACTACTACATCATAAGGGCATGGTATTAGGTCTTCTTTCTCGCCTGTCTAAGTTTTGGACTGAAAGGACGTGATAGGTATTGCACCTGGTGTTTTCCACTTATTCTAACAGTTACTTGTCTGACATGGTTGGAAATATTTACAAGTCTTAGGACACTATGTCTTAAGTCCACTGATGATGTACTCCAGGCGACATCAGCATAAATTTGGCCTGACCAAGGAGGCGAAAAAAATCAATGTGAAATTGTGTTGTACTAAACCTTTAAATGAAGCAAGGTAAAGCTGCCAAAAGTTTGAAGCACTTTCATTCTTTCCGAAAGCAACTCTGAAAAGAAGCTCACTGGTTCCTAAGGTTCAGGTTAACTATTTTCAAGAAAATGAAGAATAATCTTGATTAATATTAATGTAAACATTTATGATGAGTAAATGCACTAAAGAAATGCAGAATCTTTATCTGCGGTGCCATATGATAACAGATGAATAGTGAATTTTTTTCATATCATTTGCTTAAGGTGAAAGAAAGCGTATGACAATTTTTCTGGAGTTTCTTGCTATATGTTTATCAGGTGTTTTCTGAAACAGCTAATTTTAAAAGGGCAATGCTGGGTTAAAGGGTTCATCTTTAGAAGTTAGGGTTGTAAAACACTGGGAATCACCCATTTTACAGTGCATGTACAGATCATAATCACTCAGCCTTAGCATTTGGTTTGTAAATTTATTCCATTGATATTTTATGTTCACATGCACCAGACTCTCAGATTACCATTGTCACTCTGAGAAGTTTTAGCGATTCCTTCAGTCACAACTGTGTCACAGGTGAGTGAGAAGCTGAGACATAGACATAAAAGGTGTTTAAGGGATATGGCTTAGTCCACTTTTGAAAGCTGTGTGGACAGATCAACTGATGAAAAATTCATACTTAAGGCATGGCTTATGTAGGGAAAAGTGTTTTCTTTGGTAGAATTTGTACCAGCTATAGCAAGAAATGTAGCAAAGGTGAGCAAACCTATTTTTCTGCTCAGGTAGCTGCACTTATGCCAGAAATTTGGCAGGCTAATGCTGCAACCCTCAGAAATCACTTTTTGCCTGAATAAATCAGTAACTGAATTAAACAGGGCTGCAAATAATTTCCAAGTAAATTAGTGGGGTTTTTTAATGTCATTAAAGACTCCTGAAATTCTTATTTTCAGCTTGATTCTGTTTGCAGTTACTGCTGCAGGACATTTGCTTTGTCAGAGCTGAGGTCTAGTAGCTTTAGGCCATTTTTGTATTCCCTTATCCTAGTAAAACTACAAGAAGCAATCTGTGGGTAAAAAGGTTTCTCCAGAAGAAAAAAAGAAGTTAATTGAATATGTACCATTCTACATGAAACTGGTAACTGGCCACATGGGTTTGCGATGCAGTTAGGGAACAAAAAGTTGCTTATGTAAGGGGATAAGTAGACATAATGGGACGTAATTAAGAAATGGAGGTTTTGGGATGTGTATCAAGAAAAAAGCTTCCTAACGGGTAGGATAGGCTGAAAATAATCATTCACAGGAGGCATTGCTCAAGACAATTTAACTTGATGGAACAAAAAAGCCAAGAAATGACTGAGCAAATCCAACTGAGCTTTTCTGTCTTCTTACATACATCATTGAAGAGTGCAAAAAGTGAAATGAGAAGCAAACATTTTTGAATGAAGACACCGAAACCAGTACTCATGCTGCCCGGGAGGCCAAGATCTAGTTTCAAAAAAAGGATTTGCATGCAGGCCTAAGCACTCTGGCATCCAACATAGGTGTGAAATCGTGAGTTTCACATCCCGACTCCTACCCCAGGGAATGCACATTTTAACATCACCCTGCTGGATAGACTTTCCCTAGGGATGGAGGCTGAAACAGCAACTCCTCCACCAATGTGGTGACAGGAGACTTCTTTTTGCGTCCTTTCCTGCACCAGGACCACTGAGCTCCATGCTAGTGCAGCAGCCCAGTTTCAGAGGTGAGGGTGGGGGATGCTTTCACCCCTGCACAGCCTAATTATTGGAGCCGTCTCCTGGCAGGACCATCAGGGGAGTGTCCTGCTGAACATTGAATCTAGGCCCTTCAGTTCCAGATGGATGACTGCTCTATGATTTAGACTTGTGCCATCCACAGTCATCGTATGTGTTTATTAGAAATAAAAAGGATCTGTTCCTGGCTGCATTAGGTGCCCACGGTTTTGTAAGAGACCGTACAGAGAAGACTATGAGAATTGTGGCCTGATCAAACTGCAGAGGGGACCGGTGGAGGTAACGTGAAGTGGCAGCTGAGTGTCTGCACGGAAATAGGACTCTTCGTGCAGACAACGCCTCAGGCTAGGCCTGGAAGCACACAGTGAGGTTAGTTGCCGCCGGGGCTAAATGACAGCCAAGTATAAGAGCGTTTTTTTTGGCTGGGTATTCTTAGATCCACCAGCTAAGCTGTGCTGGGGAGCATTATCATTTCTCCCCAGAAGGGACATGGGAAATGAGAAAGACCTGTCTCAGTGCATAGGCTCTCCAGACTTGTCCACACTGAACAAAAACACAAAGTGTTGGGTTTCAGACGAAGTTTATCTTAAAGTTTGATTAGCTGTGTGAAATGACCCATGTAACGCCTGCTGAACTTTTTTCTCAGACCAGAAGGGAAGTGAAGCATCTGCTGTCTTATAAGTACTAGTGTGCAGGTGTCTGTGTTTCCCGACTAACACATCTGTATCAATGCAGGTATTTGATCTGCCTCAGTCGAGGAGTCCCTATGGATGTTAGACAGTGAATCCAATGGGATTCAGCCATGCTACAGCTTCCTTCCTTCATGGGTTTGAAACAATTTACAAAAGCAAATCCAAAAAACCCTATCATAAACAAATCCCTTCCTCATCTCTTCTTTAGTATCCTTGATTAGGCTTTTTAGTGGGTCACGTTGCACTTCCCCACAAAGCCTGCTAAGACTTTTTTCCCCTCATGTTTGAAACAAATGGGAGTTGTGTAGATACAACCGCACACAATGTGTTGGAAAGCTGCATGCCTAACTCTTTTGAGCTGAATTACAATGGGTTTGTTAGAACAAAGAAGTAGAGACACAGCTAAAGCCTGAGTACTGGAGACTTCTATAGCTGTACCATGCCCAATTTTTCTCTCAATCTGTGCACAGCATTGTCAGGGCTTAAGATAAACCACGCATGGAAATACAAGGGATGAGAAGTATGCAGATGTCAAGGTCTGTTCTGTTGCATACTTTATGCCTCAATTAAGGCACTTCACCTGAAAAGGTGAGGATAGGCATGGGGGCTCTTGTTAATTAGAAAACAACAAAAAAAACCCAACACAAAACCTAACATTTCCCATGAGACAGCTAGAGTCTTCTGAGACTATGACTTTGTCACTATTTCTCCTTCTCTGTACATTCTTCAAGAAAAAGTAATTTCTTCTTATCAATTAGTATTCATTGAAAAAGATTCAAGGAATCTAGTAGAAAGTGTTCTGTCATAAAGATTTAGGAGAAGTTTTAACATTTTATTACAGTGCATATTCAGCACGAATTTCAGTGTCACTGATTAGAAAGGGACACACTTATTTCCAACTGTTGACTTTTTTGGTTTGTATATGTATTTCCAGTTTTGACTATTTTGGCTCTTTATTTGAATTGAAAAAAAAAACCCAAACAGAAAAATGTTTTCAAAACTCTTCTGTTCTTTCCATCTGAGTTACTCAAAACCAAGTTGTATTAACTTTTGTTGGCATAATTGCTCATCTTTTAGGGGCCACCCACCTTAGGTGTTCATTGCATAAAGACATACGGGAAATGTTGCTGTCTAGCCTGAAAGAAAGACCGGAAAGTTCCTTTCTCCACCCTAAAATAGTTTCAAAAGCACCTGTGGGAAGGGGTGGGACAGGAAAGGAACATGGCAATGCATATTCACCTTCATGTTTATATTAAGAAGAAAAGATATGTGTGGAAACCAGCAGCTACTGAGAAAACAGCTGTGCAGGCAGAAGAGGTTACTCGCCTTTGGTCTGCACGTGCCATCATCACTTCTCCATCAGAGGTTAGCAATGAAATGGTTCGTCACATCTGGAAGGGCCAATGGTATGATTGTTCCTGAAATCACATTAGAAAAACTGGTCAGATTGAGTTAAGTAATGTAAATACATCTTGGTAACCTGGCTATTTTTAATGGTTAAGCAAAGTCAGCTGACACAGCCCCAAACAAATTAGGAGCACTCAGAGCAACGGTCGTATTGTCAGACTGGGTGTCAGCAAATTTAACAAGGGGACGACAGTGCTGAGTTTGTGGGGTGTCTTGGGGTGGATATCTGCTTCCAGGCTAGGGTCCAGAGTGTCTGCCTGCAGTCTAAGGGGGAGATTTTTCTCAAAGACCAGTATTAAATTCAGAGTAACCCTCCTTAGGTATTGTTTATTTCCAGAGCTTTAGTTTTTCTGAAGTGGTACCAACTGTGTTGCATGACAAAATTACAAGTAGTAGTTCAATGACAAGCATACACTGGAAGCAAAGTCACCTCAAAACCTGAATAAACCTCTTCAAATCAGCAAAATCTCTCCCTCCCTCTCTCCCACTTTTTTTTTTTTTTTTTTTTTTTTTTTTTTTTTTTTTTTTTTTTTTTTTTTTTTTTTTTTTTGAGTGTAGACTTTGTCTAGGGCATTTGATCAGGAGATCTTCACCTATTTCTCTTCATTGGTGACTGTGGCCTTCTAGATATCATGTCTTTTAAACAACTTTTTGCTATTTTTTAGAAGGATTGGGAAATTAATGCTCTAATTACAGACTGTTCTGGCTCAGTGAGGCTCCTTTCCAGCAGTAATAGTGGGATAATGTAAAGTCAGGGCCTTGGAAGAACCTGGACATCCATCCCTGGATAGCTGTTTTTGATAGGAGATGTGGAAGGTTTAGTCAAACCCATCACAGGGTAGAGCATGCCTGTTTACAGATTTCATTAGGGACACAGAACGTGAGCCAAGCTTTTTGAAATTTACAGTCTTTCTGACAAATCTGGACTGAACAGAGAGCAGAGACTGATAGATTTTAAAGGTCAGAAAGAACTTTTATGACCATCCTGAGCGGGGTAAACAATTGACAATGAAAAAATTAATAATTTATGAAATAGCATTAAGTATTTTTTAAAATGCTAGTCAAGAAACAAAGGGATAAAATTTATGAAAGTCATAGTGAAAAAACCCTACTAACACAATGTTCCTCTCTCCCATAAAACAATCATATTTCAATTGGAGGTGCGTGGTTTGCCATCTCTTTTTATGCGTAAGAAGAGAGTATGTTCAAACAGCTCATACCTTTTGATTCCATAAGCTGCTTCAACCACATTTTCGGATCTGTAAATGGCAATCCGCACCATATTGTATGTACTATCCCTGAGCATCCTGAAGGATGGTGAGAAAACATGAATGCATCCCAAATCAGGAGACAGAGCAGCAGCTGACTAGACAGATGTCACAACTCATTAAAAACAAAGGCAAAGAATATCTGTCTTGAATGAGGACACTGGCTTTCTAAAAGTTGTCTTTTTTGCCTCTCTAACCTCAGTAAAGATCACACAACAGTCGATACATTATCTAAGTTGGGAGGACCAATCTCTGTCTTTTTTGGCTCGAAATACTGAGTGGGAGATTTCTGCAGCATCTGTAATGACTGAAGGAGTCCCTTCTACAGTGTTCTCAGATTGAGGCTGGAACAGGAAATAAGATAAGTTTTTGGGATGCAAAACTAATTCTCTCACTTTGGAGAGGGAAGAAAAAACTGCAGGACTATTGTGTCAGCCCAAGAATAAGTGTYCTCACACCTCTTCCAGAAGAGTGTCACAAAGTTTCCAAGTGCTTTAGTCACTCTGTAAGAGCTTGTAAAGTTTTGGAAGAAATAGAGGAAAAAAGAGGAAGTGCCAACTTGAAACTCTGCTTTGTCCACACTGGTAGGTGGGTACAACCACAAATAAACGGTCTATTTACAAAGCACATGTCACACCATGCTGCTTGTGGCTGCACTCTTTATTTGGAGCTAGATTGGGGCATACAAAGGAAGGGTTTTGAGAAGATGAGGGCATATTGTTCTAGGAAGGACATGGAGGACATGTTGTCCCCCTGATCCTCCTCTAAAATGTGATCCCTGTCCAGGTTCTTCGTCAGAGGGGAGGAAAACTTATGCTGTTATCTTCACAGGTGAAATATCCTTGAATTTAGGAATTGTGCTGCTGGTACAACAGCTTTTCTCACTGGCGCAGAAGGGGTCTTCCTCCACCCAGGTGCTATGAGCTTGCCTGTAGCAGAACCAGTGCTCCCTGCCTGGTCACGTCCCCACTGCCCGGCTCTCTGAAGAATAATTGGTTCTAATAATTGTTTAGTGTTTTTCAAAAGCAAACCTTAATCAAATTCTGCCTTTTCACTTACTGATTTAAACAAACAAACAAAAACCTCACAGATATAGCCTTGGTATGTTTTTCCAGGGGGTAAATTGCATACAGAGATATATTCCAAACTTCTGTCAGGAAAGCCACACTAGAGAGTTTCACTTATCAAGGCTTTGTATAGGTCATTCTGCTTGGGTTTAGTCCCAAGTACAGCTTTCAGTTTGGATGTAAGCAAATGCAAAGCAAAGATCTTTTGAAATTCCTCAGTTTGATATATTTTTTTGCTGACACCATAGCAAAATGTAAATATTGTATGAGTTTTCTGGAACTCTGCAGCTGACCCTACAGACTCCAACCATTTGTCTCAAGTGCGCTCCAAAGGTTTCTGACCTGTAGCCAGCCTTTGGCTCTGCTGCTCTGAGCTTCAGGTTTGTACCAAAATTCAAACAGTGACAGAACTCATTCGGTAACTGCCTGAAGAATTACTATAGCCACTGTCAGATAAAAGAATCCTGACTTTGAAGGATAATTATTAATTTACATCATAGGAATTAAGCATCTATCAGAGAAATAATTGGAAAACTCCCTGTGAGCTACATCTGGAGCTTAGAAGTACATCTCCTATTCCACTATATTTGCTACGCTTATAGAGAAGTTAAGATACTGGGTATCTGCTTTCAATTACCAAATTAAAATACAATTAACCAGTCCAAGTGAACAAACAACTATTTCTTTAAAATCTCATTTTTAAAATATAAAAATGTTTGTGGGAATCAGATTTCCATGGTTAGGATGTTTTCACTTAAGGAACCATCCGGTGAATTACCACTGAGAACAGGCTTCTTTTTTTTTTTTTCCTCTTTTCTTTCTTTCTTTTTTTTTTTTTTTAAAAAAAAGAAGTTAACACATTTCCAGCTCTGCCGTGTATAGAATAGAGTAATTTGCATTAAGTAGAAGTAATCTTTGCTTTTACTGAAATGATGTTATGGGGCAGATCCTCAGCTGAATTAAATTTCTGCTTCACAGAAATCACTGTTTGTATAGACACAGAACGGGAAAGACTACAATGGCAGCTGTTTGACACAATATGAACCGGGCAGCTTATTTGTAAATCTGAGCTGGAAACTATATTTAACACAGTGAAAAACTTGCATAATTGAGCACTTTGTGTTTGAGAAGTCTGAAAATAAAGGAATAAAGGTAATTTGCAGATTGAAATATTTCTGTAGTTACAAAACAGTCTGCAATAAATTACTTTTAAATAAAAGGAGTTTTCAGCATTACAGCATATGTTCAGGTTCAGCTCTTATTTGCACTGCACTAGCTTTTCTGTTATAAAAGGCCATTAAAATTGGCAGAATATGGTCATGTACCCCTCTAAAGACCCTTTTGCCTTGATAAAATGGTGTAGCAGAGAAGCAGTCCTGTATCTATCTGAGGTAATGTGTTATTATGCTGTTATTGGCTGTGCCTGGTGGAGGTGGACTATTTAATGCAGATCCACTTGCTGAGAGCAAGATCCACTTGCTGAGAGCTGAAGTTAGACAAATGCTTCCTGAAACTGAAGTATGCCTTTCTGTCTAGGGAAGAAGTGGGTTTTCCTTCACTCCAAATATTTAAGCTCAGCCTGGAAGACTAACACATGTGCTCTGAGCCCGGCTTAACAGGGAATTATGGCTTCAACTCCTGACTGCTCTTCTGTGGCTTGTGTTATGTGGGAAGTCAAACCAAACTAAACCAGAAGGACAGCAAAAGAGGAAGGAGAGGGGTGATAGAAACCCCCTTGACATCCCATATGTAGTTTGTGCTGCTGAACTGAGACTGTGATGAGTTTTCCAGTCCCTCTGCCTCTCTCCTCCACTGTGTTGTCCTCTGCCCTTTCTCCTCCAATGTCATGGCGAACTGGGATCCCCCTCCTCTGATCCCTGCCTTCTGATCAGCCTAAGACATTTCCCTTTCAGGTGCCCTCCTCCTTCCCCTTTAAAAAGATCTTGCCTATGCTTTTCCAACAACTGTCCCTTCTAGCTTTAATATTTAATTATATTACTCCAGTGGGTGCAGAGACAACTCCTTGTAACTGTAACAGRTACTAGTGGTGTATTAATGAGTTTTACTACAGGCTTAAGCAGGCATTTCCATCCTGTGTGTACCCCACGTAGATATTTCTATGCATTGATAAATGGGCAGATAAAAAAAAAAAACAACCCTAATACTAGCATCATTGTCTCTTCTTCCTTCTCTACCCTCCTCACTATTGCCTCAAATGTGATTTTTTGAAACCTTATGTGTTTCCAACCACTTTAAGGTCTTAGCACTCTGTGAGAACCTTAAATTGATCTAAAACACAGGATGGACTTACATAGCTGGGACCATATTAAGTAGCTCATATATACATGTCTCTCTACTCTTAGATAGTTAGCCCTTTGGACTAACACACAACTAACACTGAAAATATTATTGATCTGTCTTGTAGCCTGGATGTTACAGGGTATCATGAAAAACTGGAAAGCAGTCAAATAGTTGGACTTTAATTCCTGGTTAGATGTCAAGGTCAATAATAAGAAAAAGAATCTGCAAACATGAATGGGATTACTCAAATTCGGGTTACTGACAGTCATTTCAATTATGCTGATTCTGCTGCAAAACAACAGATTTTGCCACCCCCCACCACCCCCCATGATATAGAGGAGGGGTGGGAATGTTATCATGTCTATGCTCATATTTTCTGTGGTCCTCTGGAGCGATACTCATGCTGTATCCAGTGTGAGTGACACTTGTACTGACCAGTTACAGGAATTTGGCTGATATGAAGGAACTTGACAGGGTATTGCCTCCTAGCATTTCTTATACCATTTGTTCTCACATTGACCCAAAAACCTGGGCAATCAGTTCTTGAAAAGTATGCGTGAGGAGGCAGATGCAGTATAAATTTCCATGCATTCCTGTGCATTCTTGCTTGCAAATCTGCACAAGTACTGCAGACCTTGCTAAGAAGGAGCACCACCATCAGACTGGTTCAGTCAATTTTATTTGAAAAGACAACGATGCTTTACAGATACCAAGGGACACATTTTCAAGCACTTCGTGGGGCTTTAGCTACATGAGTCCCATCAACATCAATGGGAGTCAAGCAGCCAAATCCACATGCATTGCACTAAAAATGTACCCCTGAGGGCCCAATTCACAGTAGCAGAAACAACACAAGCCATTTTACCCCCCCAGGACTTTTGCTTCCGTGATCCATGAAGAGAGCAAAATACACTTTGTGGCTCATTAAACCTTTTCACAGTGCACAAGTGAACAGATGCAGCTGGGTAGTGGTTGGTGCTCTCCAGTTCCTGCATGAGGAGCTAGGGAAGTATGCTGTAGTGTATGTTCATTGTGCATTTAAATATTGTACTGAGATTTTCCTCAAAAAAAGACACATTAATTATCTTGAAACCCTGGTGCTTGCAAAGTATTTGCACCTTTCTCTGGAGAAATGTGCTTAATGAGCCTTTCAGCTTCATGTCTGACTGTTCCAGGGATCAGCAAATCCATCATTTTTTTGCCGTCTTTCTTCAATCTGATCATTATTTGGTGGGCTGTGTAAAAGTCTCAATCCTGATTTCTACTGACACAGAAAAACCTCAATTAAGCATGAAGTTTCCTTACAAAATATACGTCTGCTCCTCTTTTTTGATATTTATTGCCTTGAACATATTTATTATCCTGCAGGGAGCAGGAATCCTAAACTAGCATATGAGACTAACAAAGAGGTAGATAAGGTCTCCAAAATAAAAATGAAAAATGAAAAATGAAATTAAGACTTTGCTTCTGGCTTCCAGTTGCTGCTAGCATTTTCCCTGCTTTGCTACAGCTGGGAAAAGAGATTCAACATTCAAACAAGGAGTTAACATTTATTCTTGCTTCATTTAAGACCTTTCATATGAAAAAGCATCTGTTTATCTGCTTTTCTATGCCAGTTTTCATTGGGATAACTTGATATCAGGTAATGTTGTAATGTAATAGCTGTGTTTAGCTTGTATAACAAAACAGAGAACTGGGTTTAGAAGTTCACTTGCCAGCTACACAATGTATTCCTGGGTATCTCTGTCTATTGTGCATTTACACTAGTGAAAAAAAATATGTCATTTGGGCTGTTATCCCTAGATTTGGGGGTAGGGTGAATTTGAATTTTCTAAACAGCTGGGTTTTATAAAACTGTTGTAAGCCATTCTTCTTCTTCTTTGGGAACCTGCTGGTAAAAGGATATATATTGGGACCTAGAGCTTGGGTTTGGAACAAGTCCATGAGGAAAAAAAGGCATTTCCATCTGTATCTGTTTGGTCCCGGTCCAGATTTTAATGAATAGTGATCCACATAATAAAACCCATCACCAGAGTTGGCAGTCACAGTGGTGTGCCTAAAGACTGGATTGTCTCATGATGCCTCTAGTTCCAGTGCTGAGTCAGTGTGGGGAGGTCCCTTCCCCTTCTGTGTTACGCCTGTCCTGAATCGATGGACAGGTGTCAGTCAACAGAGCTGTGCTCTGAGACAGCTCACCAGCAACAGCTTAGCTGTGAGCCGCCAAGCACCTTCTCTGCGCTCTGCAAAACCTGAATGGGGAGGTAGCTTCGTAATTAATAATGGAAACTCTTGCAGGTTGGAGGCTTGGTATATTCACTCTTTTTTTCTTTATGTTTTCACATGGATATAATTTTTTTTTTGTGCAAGTTACCCACAGGCTATCTGTCTTTTCACCTTGCTTGAAGAATGAGTATCATACTTGTAGAGTAATCAGATTCTCTCTGTGCCACCAGACTGGCATGCCAGTCTTGACGTACATCACAGCCTTCAGTGTGAGGGAAGCCGAGGCTTCATTTGGCATTCAGTTTCAAGGGCAGTTCATACCAGCTCAGGTCCCCTGAGACATAGGTAACAGGTAGAAAGAAGCAAATTCATTACCAGCTGCTACGTTGCCAGCTCTGGCTATTACAGAGCACTAACTTTACTCTGCTGTCTCGCCTGTGAGCAGTACAATATCTTGTACCAGGATGTTCTGTGCTCAGTAAGACAACCTTAAATGACTTGTTTTGTGAGCAGTCTCCCCTGGATCGGACAGAGCCTGCGTCCAGGATGTCGGACCAGCCATGTGGCAGCATGGTCGAAGCCAGTGACAGAGGCAAAGGGCTCTGAAACCACCCTGCTCTCATCGCTTTTCTGCTTTGTTTCATTGGCTGCGACACAATTAATACTGCATTTCCCAGCTTTTTGTTGCTTTGTTTTGATTGTATGTCTCAGAGGCAAAACCCCCTAGTTTCACCAAAGGGATTAAAATTACAAGAGTGACAGGGATCGACACTCGCTTTGAACTAGGGGTTTCGGCAAGATGATTTACTTCTGTTGCTGAAGTGGGAGCACTCATGTGTGACTCTGGCTGCATCGCATGTGCCATTCTCATCAGTGTGTAACGTGTGGTCTGGGGTGGGTGGCAGAGGTCCAAGCCTGCCTCCCATGTGCAGCGCACTCTAACAGTGCCAAGCACAAGGTTGAGAGCATCAGCTGGAGAAGGTAAAGCAGAGACCATAACTTGCTGTTGAGCTGGTTCTCAGAAAGGATCTGCTCTGCTCTGAAGACTGCCTGGGAAAACCTACATACTGCATGATAGCAAAAAAGAAGTATTTGTCCAAAACAAGCGAATCAGCTGCATCTTGGCAGTTCACATTGCTGCAAGAAGGAACTCAAAGTCTTCAGATCGCTCTGCAGCAGAACTGGTGGCTCTTTGCAATGGTCCTTTGGGAAGTGTACCCCTGGTATTCATAAGAAAAACAAAGTATAGAGTGACTGTAGGTGTGTTTTGGTTACAACCTTGATGTATACTTTACCCTCTAAACCGGAGATTTGTCTGCTGTCAAAATACCCTAGAATCTCAAGAAACCACAGTAAATAAAAAGAGAGGAAAAACATCAGTATTTCATTAGGAGATGCTATTGTTTTTTTTTCCACTGGAAAAAAAAAAAAAAAAGCTCAAACCCCTATTCATTTATATTTATCTTGTTGCTCATTTTGTTTGAGAGTCCTGCTTTGGGATTCAAGACTAATCTTTTCAATTGGCCTTGGACTTTGTCTCAGTAACCTCTCCACTCCATTTACTGAGAATGGGAGCCCCACTCTAAGTGACTCAAAGAATTGACACTCTCTCTGGGAAAACTGGAAAATTTTGCTTAAAACTAAGCTGCTCTGCCTGCTAGTTTTTATATTCATCACCTCCTTTTCCTTTAGGTGCTCATTCTGTACTGTATCCATGAAGACAGGGATCTCCCTATGCATGCTGTAGGGCATCACTGAAGACTCCCTGGGGCAATAAGGTGAAGCAACTCTCTGAAGACAGTAAAGCAAATTCCTGCCCAGAATTAGGAAATAGAAATTAAGGAAAGCAGGCCTCAGAGCTAGAGAAGAGCATCTTTCTCCTTTGCTGAGGGTCAGGAGAGTACACTTCTCACGCAGCTGCTTGCATTTGTCAGTTGAATTTTTCTTGTGTTCATTATTATCCTGGTTTTCTAAAGCTGTAAGCAATGCCTAAAGCCGAGCGTCCTCAGAGCACCAATGCTGGAATGCCCTTACATTGTCAACATTTTGTAACACTGATTTGTTTTTATTGAATAGCTTACTTGCTCCCCTGTTTCCTGCAGACAGATTACAGTGTGGTTTTGGTCTGTGCAAGTTCAGTTAAGTCATTGTCACATCTCAGCCACAGGATGCTGCTGACTCTGACAAGTCTGTGAGATCTCCTCCGGTGGCACTGGTATAATTCTGCTGTGATTTTCATTCCAAAATACACCCTCATTCAACTTGGTCTGCCAGTTGGTTGACAAAGTATCTTGGTATACCTGCCTTCCTTATGCAATATTTACCTTTGGCACGAGATATTGAAAATGTTTTGTTTTTTTCCTAGCCAGACAGTATTTCCTCATTTGCAGGCGCTGGAACTGTGAGCCTTGTTATTGGCATTGTTAGAGAGTATAGGTCTATGAAAATATTCAGCTTAAACAATTCATCAATGACTACAAGGCTGTTACACATTCTAATGGATTCTGTGACTTTGGCAATAAAGTCTTGTCTTCCATTTGCTTTATTGCTCCTCATTGTGCTTTCTTTCAAGCAAGCAAGTGCCTAGTGGAGCTAGATTTGTGTGCCAATGCATGTGTACAGCTCCTGTGTAAGGCACAGCTGGTTGGGAAACACTAATTGCTGCTGCTTATGCTCCTGATGACAGCCTTCGAGTACATGAGTAGTAGATGGTCTAGCAGAAGTTGAAGGATGTGTCCTGTGCTAAACATAGTTTTGTGTCATATTTTCTGCACAGCATCCACAGCTCTTTTTTTTTAATGGCATTTGTTTTTTTATGTCTTCTTAAGTAGCACCGTGGTCTCTGTGCATAGTGCATAGCGGACAATGCACAATGGCTCTTTTCAGAGTGGATCATCCTGTAAGTCAGTTGCAACATTCATATACTGATCTTCTCTTTCCTGAGGTTCAACCTCTGTTGATAAGAAACTTTTAAATATGGCACTTCAAAGGGCTGAGAAATACTTTTTGAGTGTGTCTGGCAATCTGCTTTCGTCAGGTAAAGCATGGAGCTACTTTTGCTCTATTACAACCCATAGTATCTATTCTTTAATTTTGTCCCCACTGTTATTCAACTCTTAGCAAATCTGTTGTCTCTCTTGCTGTCTAATCAGCACCCAGTTCAGGAACATGCTCCCTTTCATAACTATCAGCCTAGGGACTAGAATTTGGTTTATGTGGTTTATGTTATGTGCTCATTATTATTGTTCTCTTAATTCATATCTTGGGGTAAAATGACTTGAGCTTCTGAAAACCCATGTTTGTATGAGCCAACTTATTTGCAACACTATGTGCTGTGCAAGTACCATGTGTTGTGCAAAAAGAGCCAAGACAATGTAACATTCAGGCTTTGTTTCTTCATCCAAATAGAGGATGAGGATGGACGGCTGAGGAAATATCTTTCAGTAGCTTCCTCTTGAAAGTAAACAAGTGTAAATATCTGAATATTAACCCTGCATCAATGGTTCCTGGCATGTCATTTGTGAATGAAAATGAAGGTGAAGCCTTGGCAGAACTTGCTATATTTTGCAATCTTAGGACAGAGACCAGGAAACACAAAGGCAAGGGTTTTAGAAATGTGAACACGCAGAGTAGGGCTGGAGCAGTCTGATGACACTGGCTGACAGCACAGCTTGCCAACTGAAATTTGTTGGAAGAAAAAGAGAGAGAGAAGGCATGCAGGCTAGAGGTTAGGGCCCTCACCTGGGAGAGATCAGCCCATGTCTCATTTTACATTCACCAGCGAAAATGTACAAACTGACCCAGAGCCCAGGACTCCCTCATGCTCTGTGTCTTCTCACAGAGTTGTGCTACCTCCTGTTGTACTTCACACCATCTATTTTTAAAAACAATGTAAATGGTGTCCTCAGTTTATGTGTTGCCATATTTTATAAGATGAAAGGTAGCTTTTTGGCTTCATAAAGAATAACATTCTCTGTGGGTCAGCTTCTGGTGAAAAGAGTAGTAATGTATGTATTTATTGTCCTGCCGACTATTTGTGCGTGATGTCCAGCTAATTCTAGGAATGTCTGTGAAAATCCAAGCGAAGGAGGCTTGGACCTGTCTGTACCCTGCCAGGACAACTGGTGTATGTGGCCCATGGAAAGCAGAAGCACGGAATTTGTATTGCTTTACTAATATAGCTCAGAAGTCGTGTTTTTACCAAAACTTAGCAGTGACCAATGCTAATCTGCTTCTGCGGGGGCACTGCACGCTCTGGAACAAACACTCCTGAAATAGTTGTCCATTTTATAAATGCATGAAGAGCTTTATTACTGATTTTTCTCTCCTTTTGATAGTATCTCTGCCTTGCTCCATTCCTGAGATAGTACACTCTCTTAAAATTTTTTTTCAGAACTTAGATATAAATCTGTAGCATCTCTGAACGCCATCATTCAGAGATGTGACTATACTGCCTGTGGCTGATCTGACAAGTGTGCAAAGCCCATTCAAAGGACCAGTTCATATCTTGGGAGACATCTGTGTGTGTTGCCTAGAGTCCACGGAGCAAACGGTCCACACAGCCCAGGTGGATGCATCATTGCAGATGTCCTAGCAACTTTAATATTTTAGTATTCATCTCCTGGTGGAAATAATTGTTTTGTTGACTCCTGAGTGTGATAAGAGCATGCTCATCTCTATCGGAAAATTGCAGCCCAGGACGATTGGAGTGTGGCTTTATACAAGGAGCAAGAGTGAGAGACACAGGAGGAGGCAATTTTCATTTTAAAGCAGTCGAACATAGTGTGTTTTGAATTCTTTCCCTGGCAGAGATAAACTTTTCAAATAGGAAAAGATCTAAAGAGTTTTCAGTTTAAGGTGATTTTCAGAAACCAGAGACAGCTGAAGGCTATAGCTATTAACATAGCAAAGCAATGACAAAAGAGTGAAATGGTACAAGAAAGGATTGATCAGCGAGGGACTGTGAAAGTAGATGCCTGGATTCATGTTGCCATTGTTTTCCCCTGGTATTCTAGCTACCGTATTCATGTTGTGAGTTTAAAGATACACGCAGCTCCTACTTACAATATTTTATGGACAGATTTCTGCTTTTTATTTATTTGAGCTGCAGTTTTAATCAGGTTAAATACAAAGAGGAACAATTGCTTTTGCTAATTGAAATCCACTTTGAATTCGCTGTAGGACTCTGAGTTCCTTGCATTGTGTCGTATGACGGTTGCATCTGCAGCCTGAGACAGATCTGCTTAGAGCATTCCCTTGTACTAAGTTCCCTAAAAAAGGCATTAAAGTACAAAAAGGCAGGGTTTATTTGAGTTTAAAAAGAGGAAAAAAAAGCAAAATCCATCCTTTTAAGCAGTGTAGGCTCTGAACAGCTAGGGAAGAGAGTGCAAAAGCAAAAAGGTTTGTAAACAAGACTGCCATCACCCTCTCAGTCTTCTGGTGAGCCCTGGCTCCGAGCCAGCTCCGTGACTTTCTGCACAACAGTAAGTGCTGCAGCTTGCCTTCGTTCCCCAGGATTTCCTCTCCATCCCACCGAGGCCCTGCCAGTCTGTTCCCTCTCCTCCCTGCTGTCTCCGTGCTGTGCCTTGCCTGCTCGTCATTGCAGCCTGGGGAAGCCTGTTTCCACTGACCGTGCTCAAAAGACCCCCAGGGAAGGAGCTGTCTCCCCCTCCCACATGCGCGTGGGAGCAAACCACAAACCGAGAACAAATGCGTAGCGCAGATGCCACCCATCATGGACGTCGTCACCAAAGAGGGATTCGCGAGCGTTGCGTGAATGCTTTTTCATGTGTCTAAGGTTTCAGGCTGTCCTGTTCAGATTTGCCACATGTTTTCAAAGTTGATGGGTTTTTTTCCTTCTTCATTGTCCTCCAATTACACTTGTAAAAGGATACCAAACCCAACACCCTACATGCAGAGAATTGCAAAATATTACTGCTAGGTGGGAATGAGAACTTGGCATCCAGCCAGCAGGGCCCGGCAACCTCATACCAGAGGTCATCGCATCCCGCCAGACGTGCCACACTTTGTACCACAAAGGAGAGGTTTTATATCAGGGCTCACACAGAAACCTGCTTGACTTGCCACAGTCGAACGGGCTGCGGTTAACAGGCCACAAGTACACTCTTGGGTTGCTTCAAGCATGAAGCAGGCCCTGAAATGCCAGTAAAAAAGGTGAAAGCCCAGGTATACCACATCTTTGGTGGACTAAGAGCAGGTCAGACTCTGTGCTCAGCTCAAGGGGCATCTCACTGTATTGCCATAGCCCCAGGATGTGTGCTGGGGCCCTTGGCAGGAATCACTCGAGTGCTCTTTAATAGAAGAAGTTGAGAAGTTGAACATAAAGGATTTTAATTTTTTTCCCTTCAGGCATAATAGGTCCAGGACAGCTTAATATTGCAGCTCCTGTGCAAAGTTACATGAATTATTTGATAACCATGTGTGGTTAATACTTCAGATTTATGTACCATGTGAAAGATGAAACTTCCAATAATGTATGTCCCTTCATACAACTAGATTTTAACATTAAAAGAAAATTCAGATCAAAAATATACTGCTACCATCTCTCCTTATGGCACCAACATTTTCTTGGCTCCCTCTCCTGAATAATGCTCATCTGCAATTCCACTTACTTTGAGTACTTAAAAGCCATAAGGCAACATGAGCAAATGCCAAATGTAGAAATGTAAAGGCTTAAAAACTATTTCTACCAAATAGGGTCATTCTTTTTCCTTAGAAGTTTTCATCTCTTCTGTCTTCAGATTCATAACAGATAATCAGACAGTCCAACATCCAAAAGGTCTCTGAGAGTGATGTGGACAGTAAGGTATGAGTTAGAAGGTTTTTTAAGTTTTAAAGAACTGCACAGAGCTATTTTTACTAGTTATGCTGCCTGGATAACTGCTTGGATAATTTATCTGCAATTTTCACAACAATGTTCTCTATCAGTGTCATCTTCAGTTTTACTATGCCCCCTTGGAGAATAAAAAAAAAAAATTTAATGATTAAGATCATTAACCTTAATCAGTGTGAGGGACGCTCTGTGAGAACCCAGGGGAAAAGGCAAATATCAATAAGATTATAAGGCTGATAATAAGTAGAAGATGAATCTGTCAGAATAAAGCAGGCTTGTCCTCCTCACCCCTCTCTGGTGTTGAGTATTAGAATACCTATAATTGCAGTCACCTTTTTTTTTATTATCCTTAGAGAATTCTGCAGTGTGTGGACACTAATCTTAAAACTGGATACCTATTGAAGTTGAGTCCTGTTCTGAGGTTTGACAGAACTTCCAGTTATCAACAAAAACCCCTCCAAAACAAAGAAAGAAGTGATTCAGCATAAACCCTTTCTAAAACAGGAGAGGCAATCCAGAGGGTCATCACTCAGGAAACCTCCCATGTGCTGACTGAAAGCCTGCACATGCTTCAGATACTGAGTCTGAAGTTTTTGTCCCAGCTCACTGAGCAGAGCATAACAACTCATCAGCTGATTACCATGTCCTTCCTTACCCATTCCTCTAATTCCTAAAAATTCTATGTCTTAAACGGAATTTAGGAAATTTCCAAAAATACTATTTCTGAAACAGATGTGACTGAAGTGCATTTGATGGAATTCCCTCTTAATGATGGAGGGACTAAATATTGAGTGACCTCAACATGTCAACACTTTACTTCCATTGCCTTGTAAGACGTCTCTGGAACAGGCTCCCCAGGGAAGAGGTCACGGCACTAAGCCTGTCAGAGTTCAAGGAGCATCTGGATAACACTCTCAGTCGTATGGTTTAGTTTTAGGTAGTCCTGTGAGGAGCAGGGAGTTGGACTTGATGATCCTTATGGGTCCCTTCCAACTTGCGATATTCTATAAGAACACTAGATCGTACAAGTGGAAAGTGATGAGCATTTAAATCAGTACAAGATGTAAGATGTTGGTTAACTTTAAGAATACAGGTTGTCTAGCTGACCTTGCCCAATGAACACCAGAACACATCAGCCCTTATGGATGGGAGTGAGTAATTCAGGAGACAAGCACATTTTTTAGTTTTCTTAAGCAAAATGTTGCAAAGATGACAAAAATGGCCATTCTTTAATTATAAAGAAGTCATTGAACCCTCAGTCTTTTGGGAGATGAAAATGTGAAATGTACAAAAACTGGAAGAATCTGGTTGTCTTGATATGAGGGAAAAGACACTTTCTCATAACTCCTCAGCGAGTCATTAGTTCAATTCTTTCGGGTCCATAACTGTTACCATGGACATTGGAACAACAACTACCAGCTCTTGAACCAAATGCTTCATGGGTGCATAATCCAGTTAACTGTTTGAAATCAAGTGGAGGTCT
Source organism: Oceanodroma leucorhoa (assembly GCA_030449065.1). NCBI lineage: Eukaryota > Metazoa > Chordata > Aves > Procellariiformes > Oceanodroma > Oceanodroma leucorhoa. The sequence continues at coordinate 4,356,713 of JASVER010000072.1, read as the reverse complement.
GACTTGTCATTTAAAAGTAGGACATGACATGCCAGCTGTGTTTCTGCATTTCTCTTTTGTCTACTCCAACAGCTGGAACAGCTTGAAAAAACAAGGATTTCCTTTAAGATTTTTAGCAGGCAGTAGGAAGATTCAGGGCAACAGCTAGTTTGTTCCTTTAAAATTTCTACTTTAAATTCTCTAGTGTTTTACAGTTTTGATCTCAAGCATAGATACTCAGATAAAACTACAGACTTACAGAGGTCTGCACACAACTGACTCAGGACAAGAAATATGGCAATGTGTGTGTGTGGGTTTTTTTTCCATTTTTTGACAGGACAACACTTTGTTATGGTGTTTCCCGAAGACTAGCTTAATCTCTCTGTGTGTTTGGATATCGAATATGACAGATAAACATCTATATCCACTGTACTTGCAAATGCTTTGAAGAATATCAACTAGCTCAAGTTGCTAACTGATTGATAAAGAGATCATAAAAACCCACCCCACTGAAAGACACCTTTTCTCTAAGTGATGTGAAGTCTGGTGCCATCAATGTGGTTCATTAGCATGACTGTTGTTAGCAAAACAGGCTCACTGAAACATAACAATATTTTATTTTAATTAGTGATTATCTCAAGTATTGGGAACAATACTCTTCTCTTTCCATAGCAGCTACTTTAGGAGGCTTATGATCACAGAAGCCCTGTATGGATTAACTTTCCAATATCTTTTCTCCTGCCTGACTCACAGCCCATTTTACCTTAAAGCATTATTTCTGTTCCTTGTCTATGTCTCTTTCTTTTCTTTCTTCTCTGCTTTTGCTTTTTTTTTGTCATATTATGGTATTGGATATGAGAATGAACTTTTTACAACAAAGTGTGCTGTCAGTTGCTAACCTGCCCCAAAGTTATTAGTACCTATGTCTAATATAGTGTGGAAATTAACAAAGGAGTCTACTTTGTGGAGGTATTTTCCCTGTATGCTTGAGTTTCAAAAAATGGCATGATTGAATAGATCTGGGTGGCCTCCTCAAGAAAGATGAGGTCAACGTCAGAAGAGGGAAGAGAAGGATGCTGAGGGCATGTGATGGGACGAGCTACTCTGGTCAATTGTTGGTGAATTTCTGAGGGCCACGGTAGCATCCCTGCTCAGCAATGTGTTGGACCATGCCCCATGAGCTTATCTGGAAATAGCTCAGGAGATACAGAAATAGCCTTAGGTTTGTGGAGGACATGTCATTATGTTAGTGGAGATTTGTATGTTCGTGGAGCTGCGGTTAGGCGCTAACTGGGATTAACGAAATGCCCATTTAAGTATGGCATTTTTGAATATGGCTCCATTATGATGACTTGTATAAATTAAGTTTTAGTGGAATTTTCCCGCTAACGACAGCTGTGAAATCAGCTCAACAAATACTTGTCATTACATTCAGAGCTAATATTTAATTCCCAAAACCCATTCTTGATTATGGAGCTTTTTAAGTGCCTTGTATAAAAGAAGTTTGTATAATGCAATATTGAATGAATTAAATGAAATTATTAATAACACAGTTGTGTTTTCATCTTGTGCAGAAGAGATTTAGGTTGCAATCTTTATTTGGTAAAATAAGGATTTAATTCAAATTTGCTATGGTTCGCTTGGTAACATGGATTTTATCTTCGCATGGTGAAATAGTTTCTTGACCTGATCTATAAAGTTTATTGCAGCTCATTTCGATAAGCCTGGCTTGGGGTTGTATGCAGTTCTTCAGGCTGAAATCATTCCTTTCTTTCACCAGGTGTGTTTTTGATTAAAACCCAGTTTTATTGTTGGTGTGTATTTCCTGTTTTCCACCTATCTTAATTCCCACACGTCACATAAGGACTCCCCTAATATGATGGATTTACGGAGAGACCTGTTAACATAGCAATAACCGCAGCTTCCCTCTCAGCTACTGCCTGTCAGCACACACACCAAAGTGGTGCAAGACGATTCGGGTTCAGTAGCATCTCCTTCTCCCTGCTTTCGACGCAGCCAGGCTTTTGCACAGGCACGGTTGAGATCCAACTATCTGCTGTGTGTAAGCTGAGCCGGGAGCTGATGTCTGCTCTTTGCTATGCATGACCAGAGAGGAGAGTATGGACAGGTATTTGAGGGTGATATCAACAGGACAAAGCAGTTTGGGCAGAGCTTTCCTCTTTCCTCAAAAATTCCCTGTTAGGGAAAAAAAGTCCTGCAAAAATCACAACAAATGAGCAGTAGCCTTGAACAGTAATATTGAGGATAATAGAAATCAGTCATTGGTTGACAGAAGTCTGTGATTTCTATGCTGGTGTTGGCATGAAGGAAGCTTTATTAATTATTTATTTCCTTTGACTTTTCTAATGCATGAATCAAATAGATTCATGTGCATGTCCTGTATGCTACCCTTTCTGAGTTAAGAATCCACTTTAGGAGAGAGCAAAAAAGAATTTGAGAAAGGACCAAAAAAAAACCATTCAATGTGAATCACAGGTACAGGTGATGTGGAAAGAAACAAAAAGAAAATCAGTCAAACTCTGTGGTGGAGACCCATTGATTTAAACAAACCTGTGCCAGTCTCATTTTATAGGAATTTCTTGTCCCATCCTTTTCCTTGTACCATGTATTGAACACATGACTCTGCCAGATTTTGGGACACCTGTCTTTTGATAAAATATAGAAATCCCTGCTTATGTGTTAGGCTACTTTGAGTGTGATTCTCTGGTGGCATCTGGGAAAGGTACGTGGATTTCCATGCAGTGCTCTCAGCTGCCATCAGTTGACTCCAGATGAGCTGGCTGTGTGCTTCTAATATCCATCCACCACAAGAGGAGAAAAGACGTCCAGAAAAAAACAGGTCAGAAAGTGAAATGATGTGTATGAGCAGTCCACCTCTTTTCATACATTCAAACTGAGAAAGACTCATTCATCTTGAGAGCAAAAATCAGCCTGCTTGGAGGTCAAACTCAGCAGAGGGTGGCTCATTAATAATTCCTCAGTAACAGTATTGTTAAAAAGCCTATAATGCCTATGTCACATCACTTTTTCTCACATTGGTCTTGACTTGGATAAATAGATGAGTAATGCATCTAAGTGGTGCCTGGTGTTGCCTAACACATAATAAGCAGCGTTATTCATGTCATGGAGAACACGTAATCACAGACTACACTGAAAGAGAGGTGCTACTTGAAAAGCTGTCTTCCTCGTCACTGCATTTCCTTCCTTTATACTTGTGTTATTAATCATTAGATCATCACTGGAGGAAAGCTGCTAAAGGTGCAGGTATGCCTAGTTAAGAGGATAAATCGGTCTTGCCACAGGATGGGGGCTGTGAGTTTTTTCGTAATTCTTTCCTGCTAAGACTCCATCATGGCTGTGGGTTTCAGGAACAGCCTTTGCAGAAGTCTCTTATTTCTGATCCTCTGTGCTGTGGCTCCATGGAGCAATTCAGACTAACCTGAGATAACTGGATGTGGTGCCGTGTAGCTTATCTCTGAGTGGCTAAGAGGCATGAACCAGATGGAGAAGGATTTCATCACTGCATTACCCTAGATAGCCTGAACTCATTCATCTACAAAAGAAACAAAGTGCACTAACAACTTGACAATGCCTCACAGTTTGAAGATTGCTTCTAGATGAATGACTTGCTTGTCTGCAAGTGTAAGTACAGGGCTGCTTCTCCAACGTGTGATAAGAATAGAGAATCTATTTCTTCAAAAGGTTTTTTTCATTTGATGGTATCTGGTAAGTGCACACAGTTTTGAAAAATGTTCTTCCCTGCATCTTTGTTTCACCATTAACTAGAATTAAATCCAAAGGTACAATTTATGTTCAACACATTCAGTTTGGTTCTCTATCCTATTTTACAAGTAAACTTGATATTTCTATTTGAACGTATTATTATTATTATTATTGTTATTATTATTGTTATTGTTATTATTATATGAAAAGTAATTCAGTGAATGATTAATGTGAGCACGTAATAGCCTGTGGCCCCTCAGCTTATTTGTTAGGTTGATTCATTTGCAGTTCATAATTTTTGATGGTGCTCAGTAATTATCACTAGCTTACCTGCTATTCTTTCATACTCTGTGCCCATATATTCCCCAGACCAGAGCTGATAGATGCAAGTTGGCTGCACAAACTTTTCTGTAACAGCTCTTTATAAGCCCTACTAAACGCGTATTCATACAGGTGCTTATGCAAATCATTGAATGGAGTTGCTCTGCTCATTAAGTGCTGCATCACAGCATTGTTGTATGAAAATTTTTATTGTTGTCAGAAAGCTGCCGGTTGTCTCGTTGGAAGGGGCTTTGAACACACACTGCATTCTCCATCTTGTCTTGCCTGGAGGACAGTAAAACTGTCAGATATAGGAGGAATCCATTTTCTCTCTTTTAGAGGAGCAGCTTACACTCAATAGAGCTAATAATTGTTTTTTTAATTGAATATTATATTATCACTTTTTACCTTCTACCATTACCTTCTACTGGGTGGTGGAGGGGATATGCCCCTTTGCTGGTCGGTGTCAGTCCAGCTGAGGTTACTGAGCTCATACAAGACCTTGAGCTAAGATGCTCTTCAAGGGAGATAACAGTGTCTCCTGACCTCTGAATGTGGTCTGCTGCCCCAGAGGTTGGATTTTCTGGGATGGAGACCTGAGTGAACAGTGGCTCACTGTTCAGAGGGGGATAGCTGACGGGGATGTTTGAGTGAGGTCCCCTTGGAGACTTCCTGGTGTCTCAGGTGGAGGTCCACTTTTGTTCATTGTGATGCTTTTCTGTGCTCATTTTTCCAGGTTTCTTTTTTATTTTGTGGACTAATACTGAAAAGAGGCACATCTGAAAGCTCCTTAAAATTACACACCCCATGATCCAATTTTTATCATACCGGCATGAATATGTCTGCTGCTAATGAAGCTGGGGGTAGTTTAGGAAATATTAGGCACACTGACCAACATGCCCTCCACCCGCCAGCTCAGTAGCTCTGCTTGCATCGCTGAACTTTTCTGTAAACCTTACCAGCTAATTAGAATGCATTAAAAATGACAGTGCCTGTTGATTGTAGGGCTGAAAACCAGAGATTATAGTCATACAACACCACGCAATATGTGAGTCAGTCGGCCCGCTTTGAATGCTCTTCACATCTGGCTGGCTGTGAATGGACCCACTGTCAAAGGGGCTGCTGCTGTAGTACCTGGTTCCTTATGTACTAATTACAAGCTCCGAACGCAGGAGTTAGGAGAGTCTGGGGACCTGTGGCTGGAGTTCACACGGGCTGGCGAAACAAAGGACGCCCTGTTCCTCATTACGCTCCTACACTTAATTAGGAAGTGAGTTTGTTGATCACTGGCTGTGTTAAGAATCACTCATTTATAGCAGAGCACTTTGTGATTTTTGTGAAAGTTTATTTAAATGACATCTTACACTTTGGCCATAAGAGACATGCCTTTATTTTATCTGAGTTTAAATATGGCTCTTGTAGTCTCTCGATCTGACGGAAAGAGAAACAGGGGTGTTTTGTTTCATGGGGCAAGCAGGGTTGAGAGGGAGGGTGGACCAGGGGAAGCATTTCATTGCAGGGCTCGGTTGATTGTTTTGGGATTGGCACATTGCTGTGTAAGCACTGGTAAACCATTTAGAGATTTGTGCCTCGAATTTAGAGGGGAGGGCTGCCAGTGATGGCGGTGCCACTCTCCTGCCTTCTGGTGGGGGGAGTTCAAGGTCAAAACATTTTATTGGTCCGACAGCTTGTCACACTGAGCCTGGATGTGGAGCTCTGCCAGGTCTGTGAGCTGGGGTAACGTTTTCCGTGCTCCTACTGCTGGCTGTCTTGTCCGGAGGTCGATGAGACAGAGGTGGAGTCTGCATGGGGGCCATTGACATTCAGAGATGTTTCATCCTTTGAGAAGTAAATGCTGCAGCAGTCCTTTTAATGTGCTTGTGCTGGGAGTCAATTGCTTCCCCTTTTCTATTACAAGGATGCCATTAATATCCAGTGCCACTGTAGGAGCTAGCAATTCTTCACTGCTAAAGCCAGTGGAGATGAATGATGGACTGTTTTCCTCGCCCAGAAACAGAGTTCCTGGGCTCTGACACACAGTGGCAAGGGAATCACAAGAAAGCAGAGTGGAGAAAAGCTTTAAGAGAGAAGCCAAGAGTGAGATATAATGGAAAAAACAGAGACCCATCTGATTTTTCTATAGTAGCTCTAACTGGGATTAATCAGCTGTTTACAGAAAGAAATTTACTGTGATCTTTGCTCAGATACCATACATCATTATTACTTAATTATAGACATTTACGTAGGCACTGCTTGCTATCCACCCTGATTCCTCATGTATAAAATGCCCCTAATCTCAAAGCTATTATGTAAATTCTCCTAGCTGCATGTCTTCAGGAAAACCAGCAAGCAGTGATGCAGCGGAGCCGGTGGGTGTTTCTTGGAGGTCTTTTTGTAAGGCAGCTTAGATTTAGTGTACATGAAGTCAGGTCACTAGGCTGAGCAGGCGGTTTGGAGACTGGAGGAAGGGAACAATCCCATATTGGTAAAAGGAAGAGAGTCTCCCTTTTTCCTAAATTTAACTAAATTAAATTAGGTTTCTATGGTGTTTTGTAAATTGCCTCTGACTTTCACACTCATCTGATGACAAAGACTGTTTTAACCTCTTTTTTGAGATCAGTATATTGCTTCCTCCCCTACCCAAAAGAGTAAAAATAACTGATAACAGCTTCAGACTCGGCAGGTAATAGTTGATCCTGAGCTTCTGCTCACATAATATTTTCCAGATGAGAGACTGAAAGTTTGCCTTGCTTAGAGGAAACCATTCATTCAATCCATAAGAAGTGCTTGGCCCCTACCCAGAAATGTGAGTGGATTCCTTGTTGTTACTGTTGTTGTTTTCAAAGAGTATCTAACTGTGCATTGAGGAGAGCGAAAGAAAAAGATGAGATTAAAAACCAAACCAATCATGTTAGTGTGGATGGTTTGCATAAAGGTTATTTTCAGGAATAAACTACTATAGTACTCATGTGAAGCTGGGTAGGTAATAGGGTGTTTCAATTTGCTCAGATGCATGAAGCATTTGCAGATTATCACAAGGAATTATGCATAGCTAGCAATCCATCAGGAAAAAATAGTGGAGTATGTGATTATATTGCAAAAGTCTTGCTTCCAAAAAAATTAAGTTCAGCCTGGAGTCTATAAACATTTACACATGCATTTAACTTCATTGAACGGCAAACAGCTGTAACTTTCTTTACAGTTATCCACTGTTCTTCCTCTTGAAAGAGCTCTTTTGATCTCTAGGGTGTATGGAGTTTAGATCTTCTTCGAGTCTGGTGCTGACCAGTAGAAAAGAGGAAATTCTCCCCTTTGATTAAAACAGTGCTAGTGGAGAGCTTGATACTCCAGACATAAACTTGTATGTGAGCTTCATTTAACAGCATGTCCTATTGCTCCTACAAGAATGGTTTCCAGAAGTAAGTGAATATAAAACATATAAAGCAATTGAAGAAAAAGAAGAGTAAAAAAAATCATGGAGGGGTGGGAGGCCAAATCTTCTCCCTGTACGATTTTACATGATCTTTAAATGTGTAGACACAGCAGAGGACTTTTCTATGATGAATGTTGACTCACTTAAATTGCTACGGTATGCCACGTGCCAATGATTCCTGAGCTGGTACTCACCCTGATGAGATTCCCTACCTTCAGGGTATTTTAAACATTGGCCTGCTTCAGCATGAACCCCTCCATTGCATTACTTGTCTGCAGAATCAGGTATGGGATCAACTACCACTCAAACCAAGATCCATCAAACCTCCAGATCAGTCTCTGTAACGTTTTCTTAACTTAGCTGTCAGCTGAGACCTGACACTACTGTGACTGCGTAAGATCCTCTTGACTTGATCCTTCAGTCCAGCATGAATGTCATTGAGAAGACCAGCTACTATCACTATTGGCTTCTACTGACTCTCTAAACCAAGCAAAATGACTTGTCTTTCTTGCTGCTTCTAGTTGTGAGCTGACCAATTCAAGACATAGTCCATTTAAAGAAAGTCTCTACATATGTAGTGTTAAAAATACTCTTAAATTGGTACTATTGCCAAGGAAACCATGTCCGGAACCAAGGTCTCAATTGCAAACACATTGTGTTGCAATTTTTTTTTATACTGTTTAAAAATAGCTCTTTCAAATACTTCCTTTTCAAATGGAAGACAGTACCAATCATCTTCCCAGGATACAGTTTAGCCTCTTCAATGTGATTTGACCCACCACGTCTGTAAGTTTTTGTGAGATACAAAGATAAGACAGGAACAGGCCAAAATGGGAAATAGTTAGGGATTATGGCATTTACCTTTTAAAAAGGATCTGGAAGCAACCTTATGGGAGTGCCCTAACAGCCAGTTGTTGTTCTGGAGTTAATCCCTCTGCCTCAGTGGAAATGCCCTCCTTGCATTCTTCTACAAAACAAAATCCAACATCTAAAGCACTAGTTTTCTATCAGATCCTTTTTTCTTCAGGTATTTCCTAGCTACCAAAGACAGTGCAATTCTTATATGACAGTTCTCTACATAATTTTTGATCTATGGTTCTATGATTCTCATTTCTGAGGGAAAATCCCTGTGTATCATATAGGACCAAGCAGGACCATTATTCTAGTTTCTCTCAACTGCCCTTTAAATGTAAGTGTTGTTTGGGCCCATCTTTGTTGTTGTTTTGCATTTCCACTTCTGGATTTGGCAGAGGGCTCTGTGAAAAAATTATGGGTAAAATCCTGTGTCACACCAGCAGAGTTTCTATTGTGTGAGGACTCTTGGAGATATTTTTGGGCAATGGCTTTACACACTCATCTTGTACATGTGCTTCAGTCAACCGTTCCTGACATATTACCATGCTGCCAATGGGTGTTGTCTCCACAAAGTAAATCTCAACATCATCCAGGGAATACACCATCTTTTCTACAGGAGAACGATCTAATGTTGTATTTCCTCACATGTAGAATAGGAAAGAGCAGTATTTCCAAACTGCTGTGGAGTATGAACTGAGGGTCACTTGTAATGGATGGCTGCTCTACACGAAACTGGGAGTTAAGCCTTCAGTGAAATGTAGTTTCACCAGAGAAGCTTCGCCTTTCCATCTGTTCCTTGGATTTAGATTTCTAGTGTTTCATTGTGTTTGTATTATCATGCAGCACTATGTCTGGCATAGGTATTAAAATGTCTGGGTGTGCAGGTTCCATAATCCTACTGCTGGCTTCATCTTTCATGGGCTGTAATACTTGGTTTGCTGTATTTTTATTGTTACCACTGTAATTGTATTGTGAGGGCTCTTACTCCAGCTCTGGCTTGTTAAATAAATAGAACATATCCTTGTGTCTCATGCCTCTGCGTCTGGAAGGGATTTAAACCTCTTCTTTTGTCTGCATGTTTTGGCTGAGCTAAGATTTTCTCTTGAAAGACCCTGCAAGTTTCAGGATATGTGTGTATTATACAGTTTGCTTTCATTAAGTTGTGCATTATTACAGCTTTGTTTGTGCTTGGGGTGTTGGGAATCATGGAGGCCGGTTCCTTTTAAACACTAAAGAGTACAAATAGCCCAGGAATATGCGTCTTGATGGATGTACCTGCTGCTGCAGCTCACATGTGGTGTAACTCTACATTGTTGTGTTGCCTAAACAGTGGGTTTCATAGACTGTATCATCCCATGGTGGCACCTGGTAAAAGGTCAAGAAGTAGTAAAAAGAAAGAGAGCCACTTGAACACTGCAAAGTAATAAATATTATTTGTCTAAATCCTCACCCACTGTCATTATTCAGCCAGAATTTGGCCTGCTTATTACCACCAGAAATCACCTGAAAAAGTTTTTTGTCTATGTGAATATATTGGAAGGACTCATTCTTCACATAAATGCTGATATTTAACTACACAAGGCAAGTTTTCTGTGAAACCTGCTTTTGGAAAATGCCTTGCAACTTCTCTAACTTGTGCCTCCAGCCTCAGCCAGAGGAAGCAGAAACCTGAACTTTCTTCATAATGTCTGGGTGGGAAAAATCAGCTAGTCCATCTCCTATCTAAACAATATGTAAACTCTTTTGAGTAATATTAGTCTAAACTAATTTTAACATCCTTATAAGATGAAGCTTAAAGAGCATCCTTAATCAATTTGTGTTAGGGCTTAGTCAATCTACCTTTTATTGTTTTTCCCATTGCCTAGCCTACATTTTCCTTGACTGGATATAACTATTTTTCCCCTTACATGTAGGAATGGTAGACATTTACACTGTTGAAGACATTTTACTTTGTTTTCTGCCATCTTCTCTATAGCATATTTCTCCCAGCCTTTTCAAAAGGCTGTGCTTTACAGACATCGCAGAGTTGTCCTCTGGGGTCTTGCTGGTTGGCTGACATCTTCCTCAAAGCATCGTGATCGAAAACGGACACAATGCTTCATCTGAACCCTTATCAGGGCAGAGTGGGTTTGGTGGATTACTTCATGTGTCCCATCTTTGGCAGACCTTTTGGACACCCCCTGAGGGTGTCCGTCTCCCAGCAGTGGGGCACCGTTGACTCATGTTCAGCCATGGTCCAGGACAATCTCCAGCTCCTGTCTACACAGCCGATCTCCAGCCAGTCACTCCTTATCTTCTATTTACACAGTTGATTGTTTTTTATCTATGTCTGATACTTTTACAGTTTATTTACATTGTCTTGTCTTCTACTTATTTCAAACAATCATTGTGGTTGTAGAGATCTTCTAAAATTTGAGTCCTTTCTTACAAACTGGTCCAGTTACAGTCTGATATAATCTGTAAATGTAACTGAGATACCTTCTTCCACTGGTTAACACACATGATAATGCCAAATATTGCCAAATCCCACACAGACTCTTCTGTAGCTGATTGTGTGCAGGTTTGTTCATGAGCTGTAAAGCCTTTGTAATACTTGGAATGAACGGTACACATGGCATATCATGATTTACTACTGAGTTTGCATAATATATTTATGTTTCATTTATCAATATGATTTATTTACCAAACTGGTCCTTCTCCAAAACACCCACATGTTTTTCCTTTCCTTTAATTGATTTCTCTTTCCCCATCCTGATGTCAAACAGCAATTTTCTTTCCTCCCATGTTTTGTAGTACTGTGAAGACAATGCAGATTTTTTTCCTTCGCTTTTTGGGCTGCGTGCATTATCAAGGGGGAGGAAAGTTTCCAGCCTCTTAAAATGAGGACTAACAGCACAGACTGCAGATAGGTTATTCTTCAATAGAGGAAATATTGTACATTAGAATAGATGATTATTTATTGAGTTTCACTGCTTCCCAAGCTCTCAGCTCGGTCTGTAAAACCTCTTTCTTCCCCAGACCCTGTTTCATGGGTGAACAAGGACCTTATGGGACCCACCTCGCAGAGTGTGTGCTCAGGAAAACGGAAGCCACCAGAGGTTTCTGGAGCACAGCTGCATGAATAACCCCATCTGCACTTAAATACATGCAGAGACAGTTCAAGACTTCTCAGCACCACAGGCAAAAATGAACTTTCCTGACCTAAGGCTGTGAAGTGGGGGGCTAGCAGAGGCTGGGGGAGAGCGAGGGAATGGACCACGCTGGAGCAGGAACAGAGCACAAGCAGAGGCAAGCCTGCTGCTTTTGCAGCTGCGGAGGCTGGGCTGGCTGCAGCTAGGTGGGCTCCCCTTTCCTCTGGCACAGCCCTTTGCACCTCATGCTTGGTTCTTCCCTCGGTGACAGCAACTAGCCTGTGACATTGGCCTTAAACACGGTGGGGCCACAAGCATTTTGCATCCTCACAGCAGTCTGCTGTGCTAAGCTTGTTTTGCTCATACATCAAAGTTAGCCCTGAACATGCACGGAGGACCTGGAGTGAAATGCATCATTCTTCAAATCCATATTTAAGATGAAATTGCTTGAGAGTTTATAATTTTTGCCTGGTTACAGTTTAGAGGCTGGTCAGTATTATTAAGAGTACTTCCTTGTTGTCTGAGGTTCACATTTCCACATTTGTGTTATTTTGCTGAATATATCTCTTGTCACAGTGATCTGAACTGTTAAAAGGGTATTCACTTTGTCTGAGCTGCCCTGGGTTTTATTGGCTTAGCTGAAACGAGCTTCTCTGGATTTGGCTGAAATCACTTGCACATAGATATTTTTCATATGATTAATGCTGTGGGCAATGTCTGTGAAAACACATGCACTATTGAAGGCACAGCTGAGGGTATTCACTACCCTTGCAGAGTCATGGGAATGCAAAAATTCAGTGAGGTGAACTGCTTGTTCTTCTTGTAAAGTATCTGGTCTTTTTCAGGTAGGAAGAGTTCCAGTGGTCAGTGTGGGTGTTACCTTCCTGTACGTACCACAAGGTTTTAACAGATACTTGAATTTCAACAAGAGTACCAGTAATTTTTGGGTATGATTTATTTAATTCTTACTGTGATAAAAGGACCAGGCTATAGTCATGTTCATATTACCTAAAAATTACAGTATTAATATGTCTTAATGGATTAAATGTGGGTTTGGACTTTTATTATATGGAGAACCAGCCTAAGAAAGAAAGGGCAGTCTGAAAAACCTTGTGAAAAAGCTTCTACCTTACAAGAAACCATTCACCATATTAATATGGTTACTGGGCAAATACATAGCAAGATGTATGCTTTTTGGAGACCTTACTTAATGGCTTCAGTGATTTCCTTCTCAGACAGAATGTGCCTTAATGATGAAGCTGAAATCTGTTGTCAGTTACCAGAATTACTCCAGATTTAACATGTGTGAAAGAGAGTAGTTTTGAACCAATCTTTTTAAGGCAATGGACACTTCCATTATTTCTTGTGAAGATTATGTAGCCTTATCATCGAACATGTAATTGAAAACACTCTAGATATAAGTGAAGTAGAATTTAATATCGATCTGCAGTCATTTAGCAATCTCCTAAGGACTAGCAGGGATCAGCAGAAAGCAGTTCGGAAATGTCTTAATCTGTTTATTGAATTGCATACTTGTCTCATTGCTTTGTGTTGTTTCGTCTGCTGTATGATGCCTTTTTTCCGAAGTATCTCAAAATTTCCAGTTGCTTGAGTGCTAGGAAGATCTCTCTTCAGATCCTATTTCTGCAGAATTTTTAGTCAAGCAAAAGTGACTAATACAGACACTAAATAGACAAATGACATATCAGCTTGAAATTTCCAAAGATATTTCACTTTGACAAAGGTGTTTTTGCTTGACAGTGAAAAAAGTTCAATATTTTAAAATACATTTAATTTGATTGAGGAAAAAAAAATTTCATTTTAACTTTTGCTCCCTGACTGAAGTCTCCTGATGAAATGGGTCTGCAGTGGTATAAAAGTGTAAATTCTCTTGTGGAATAAGAAGACAGGAAAAAAGAGGAGGAATAAATAATCACTTTTCACAATGTCTCTCAAAGTCTGTGCTGTGACCCAGGCTCTTCAGTATATTCACAAATGGTATGAAAAAGAAACAAGAAGTAACCTAATTAAATTTACTGATATGGAAATTGTTCAGGACAGCTGAATCTAAATTTGCAAAGATTTTTGAATGATTTTGCAATATTGACTAGTAGGTAACCTGATGAAATTCAGCCTGTAGAAAAATCCCTCCCTGAACATACACTAAAGGGAGACTCTTAATTTAGTTATTATCACCTAGAAAAAAAAAAACAACTTTGGCAATTATTTTGGGTAGTTCTCTAAAAATTGAGCTCATTGCTGCAGGATGTTATGGAAGCCAGATGTACAAATGAATTTTCTAAGGGCTGAGATATTTTTATGGGACGTATATTGTTTAAAGGCTGTTCAAGACTACTGCACCTAGGCAACTATTATCTCAGTCCCTAAAATGCTGTTTGCTGGAGACAACAGAGGACATGCCAGGAAAGATAATACTCAGTAACCGATAAGGTTTTTTTATATATTGCTCTTTGCCGCATTTGTTGTATGCCTGTGTTCCTGAGACATACGCAGCCCACTATCCTGACAAGATGACTTCTCTAGATGGAAAATGGCCATTTTCTGCTTTTGTGGGCATTATGGGGGATATTTTTTTGTCACATGTTCCCAAAGCGCAGTGCCTCTGCCAAGCAGTTGCAGCTGCAGCTGGAAGAAGTCTAGCAGGGAGAGGATTTTGCAATCTGATAATTTTCAGTTTGGGTGCGCCTCAAGAAATGTGACCCAAAGTGGAAGTCTGTCAAGTTTCAAACCCACTTGCATGAGAATCATCACTAAATAGGTTAATTCTAAAATGACTTTGAAAGCCATTTGAGCAAATATATAAATATCTTGCTTTGTCTTCCTTTCCAGCTGAATTATCTAGTTGCAATCTGGGGAAACAGAAGCCGGTGCAAATTCAAGCCCTACTGACTTTGGATGGTTCCTTTTTTTTTTCTGTTGCTGGTGATCAAGAACATTCTGGATTTACTCACTTCATAAACACTGTACCCTTTGAGATACTTTGAATGGCTTCTGTTTGCAGTGTGTTTGAAACTCAGTTGGATTAGCTGCAGTGTATAAATGTGAACAAAATGGAATCCCTTCCAACCTAAAAATTAATGATAAATTTAACTACAAAAATGCTGAATTGCCTAATATGGAAACAATATTTCTTCAGTTATGGGTAATCAAACATTTTTACCTGCCAAATATGATAAGATGTATTATAACATGACTATTACTGAGAAGTAATACATTATTTTTCAAAAAAAGGGTTATCTTCACAAAATCTGTTTTTTTTTTTCTCCCATTCTTCTCCACTTTTCTTCTACTCCTTTTTCCCCCATTAGTGGCACTTGGGAAAAGTGCAGAAAAGGGAAAATCATAATCCAGAAGCTTAGGAAACCTAAACATTGGCAACACTTCCCAGTTTAGAAWGAAAGAAAGAAAGAAAGAAAGAAAGAAAGAAAGAAAGAAAGAGAAGGAAAGAAGGAAAGAAAGAAAGAAAGAGAAAGGAAGAAAGAAAGAAAGAAGGAAAGGAAGAAAGAAAGGAGGAAAGAAAGGAGGAAAGAAAGGAGGAAAGAGAAAGAAAAAGAAAAAAGGAAAAGAAAGAGAAAAAGAAAAAGAAAAAGAAAAAGAAAAAGAAAAAGAAAAAGAAAAAAGAAAAAGAAAAAGAAAAGAAAAAAGAAAAAAAAGAAAAAAGAAAAAGAAAAAAGGAAAAGAAAAAGAAAAAGAAAAAGGAAAAGGAAAAGGAAAAGGAAAAGAAAAATAAAAAGAAAAAGGAAAAGGAAAAGGAAAAGGAAAAGGAATAGGAAAAGGAAAAGGAAAAGGAAAAGGAAAAGGAATAGGAAAAGGAAAAGGAAAAGGAAAAGGAAAAGAAAGAAGGAAAGAGCAACAAAATTCTGGCACAGCATTGGTTCTTATTAATGGCTGTTTTGTTGAGAAACTATTGTTCACCTTTAAAAAGGAAATAGTTAAACAAACTGCAGATGGTTCAGTCTTAACATCCTCACTTAGTTCCAACTACGCCTTAGAGAATTGCAGATGAAGCAACTGTTACAGGCTTTTCCCTCCTGAAAAGAAACAGCACCAGCGCAGTCATGGCAGCATTTCCTAATCCTTCCTCACACAGGACTCCTCTGAGAGCAGTTTTAGGTGGACGGGGAGCCTGAGACTGGAAAAGGACACAGTTAGCAGGCTGTGGGGCTACCCCTCATTTCACATTGAACCTGTTGAGCTCAAGTTATCAGAAACCCAGCTTGGTGTATGGCCATGGATTCCACCTTCCTCTGGGACAACCTCCTTCTTTGGTGGAGAACCTGGTGGCATAGTTAAGTTCTTGGTAGGTCTCC
Organism: Oceanodroma leucorhoa; assembly: GCA_030449065.1. Lineage (NCBI taxonomy): Eukaryota > Metazoa > Chordata > Aves > Procellariiformes > Oceanodroma > Oceanodroma leucorhoa. The sequence goes on along the minus strand of JASVER010000072.1, from coordinate 4,340,919 downwards.
CACTTGTTGACTGATTCAGGAAGAAAAAGCTCAGTAAAGGAAACTGAATATAAACGTTCCTCACTTTGAAGGGGATAAAAAATGGTCCCTTGGATTTTACTCAAGATTTAGTCAAGAAAACTTTCTATGAACAAAACATGAAGAAAAACATCAGAAATATGACATTCCTGCCTCCATGCACAAGTGGTACCAAAGCCTTCGATGGTGGGTTGAGTGGCAGTCAGCAATGTGTGTGTAGGCATGTGGACCCAGTTTTCCTGCCCTAGGACTAAGATGATGATGGGATTACAGGATTGTTCTTGGGAGGCAGGTGCTGGGAAGAAGCTGGAAAGTGTTGGTTCTAATCCCTTTGTAGCGCTCCAACACAAAACCCCATGTGTTTTCAACCTCTCCCATGAGGAGAGAGCCAGGAAATTTCCCAGATGGACTTCTGCATTGGTTTAGAGTCTTTACAGCAGTTTAAAATAATGGACCCTTTTTAGAAGTAATAATTTCTTTACAAACTCTAATAAAAGATATTTTTTTTTTTTTAGCTTTTGTATATAGCTGTAGGTCTTTCAGGTAAGATGAAATGCAGGGTTTTTTTAATGGGGACTGTGCTCTGAAATTAATTCCCATTAGTGTATGTAAGAATGACCTTTAGCTTTGGTTTTCATCCAATAGCTTGTGAAGATACAGCTGCTTTTGGTCATTTTTATGAGTGAAAATCTAAATAATGTTTTACATCTATTAGGCTAAATAGAAAAGAAATTTGGAAGCAATTCAGTGATGCCAAAAAATAGAAGGATACATGCAGGAATGTAAATTATATGCAGAGATGCTATGGTTGTAAGAATGAGTGAGAGCAGCTGTTAAAGTACTGGGAAATTAATGCTGTGCTTTATTTGGCATTGAAGACTTAGGCCAGGTTTCCCTGGGTGTGACTGTACCACTTGGAGGAAATCTGGGCTGATGGGTACGCAATTGCAACACAGAACTCTGTGGTCCCACTGGTGGGTCCTGGGGTAGCACCGTCAGATGTGTAGCATGCTGCACCTGGACAACCAACTAGCAGGGCTTGTTGGCTCAGGGGCAGCACTGTGCAAAAATGGCTGTCTCCCTCTGGGGCTCCAGTTGGTGTCCTTGCACCTCATCTCAGAGATGTGTGGGTCCCAGATACTGAGTACTGCGGATCAGTACACAAGGGAAGGAGAAACCTTCTTCTCTTGATCCATGCAGAAGCATTGAGCACAACTGGGTCTTTGGGATCTAGAATCCCCAGGGACCATGTTGTCAGCATTGCCCAACTTCTCTTGATGGGTACAGTGGAGAAGAGAGGGCTTCTGCCCAGGGCTGAGGGCTGTTTGTGTTGGCTGTCATCTGTAAGCAACCACATGTTGATGCCGCATAAGTAGATTACAGTGTTGTTTGGCTTCTACTCCTCCTGAGCCCAAGCATGTGCACTGGAGCTGGAGCTGCAGTAAGGCAGGAGCTCATGGCAATGTCTTGTTCGCGTTAGATAGTATCTTGTGAATGGCTTCAATCCTGAAAGTGAGTACAGGGACTTACTACAGTAACCTCTCAGAAGGACGACAAATGCAAAATAAAGTAGTCTAAAATCTTCTTAAGTCTAGCTTCTGCTCTGTAACAGCAAGAGCTTTTTCTGGGAGGTATTATGTAGTTTTAACTGACTTATCCAGTTTTTAGCCTTTAGTAGAATTATTTGGGAGGGATGGGAGTAAGGACGTTCATTTCTTAATTCACAGTTCATTGGATTAACTTTTTTTTTATTTTAATGGACAAAAAAAAAAATCCTACTTGAAGACTGCAAGTCAAAAACATATACCGCTTCTGCCAAAAATCTGTCTTGACTGCTTTGCCTATGGCAAACTGAAGTATAAAATACTTTACAATGAACTGAGACTTTCAAGACGATGGTATAAGAAAAGCCCTGTTTTTTAGTCACATTGTTACATGCTTGATCTTCCCTCTACTTTTGCTGCTGCAAAATGATCTTAACTCCACTGTTAGCAGAGGAGCTGGAGAACTGTGACTGTGGCAGAAAAGGTCAGAATGTCCAGCTCTGTCTGAAATAAATTAAATTTATTGTCTATGACTTGTTTATTGCTGATGCTGATTAACCATCAATACCTGGGAGGGAATGAGCAAAGAGCTCACTGCTTATTTAATTGGACATTAGCACATCAGCCGAAACGGTTCTAGCACCGCAATCCCATACTTGATGCATGAAGGAATGCTAGACTAAAGGTCTATTTCCTCCTTTTCAGGCACATGTACTATTCCCAGTAACTCAATTATACGGCTTTCTTCACACTTTATCCATAAAATGCTACTAACACATCAAAAACAAGTGAATCCTTACATCCTGCCGTTTTATAGCTCATAAAGCCAACTTCACCCATTTTACCCAAAGGAGTGTGCAGCCAAAACTAGGACAAAGCCAATGAAAAAAAGAAGTGTGTGTGTGTGTCTGGCTCTGTATATGAATTATGAGTATTCAAGGAAAAAAAAAATTGGAATGATTGCCAAAAAGCCAAGTGTGTAAAGGGACAGCTGGAGTTTTATGCTGGAGTTTACAATGCATTACTGTTCAATAAAAAAAGGAGTCCTTTACAACAGCAGCTCGTGCATCACATGATACATAAGCTACCTCTGAATACAGAGCACCTTCTTCAAAGGAAATGTCATTTTCTATTGAATTTGCTGTTAAAGGAACAGTAGGTGATCTAGCTAGAGATGTGTCATGGTGTGGAAAAGATCTGATTCCAATGTTTATAATGGTTTGGTAGTGGACCTACTAGCAGCAACGATCCTTTGCTTCCCACCACACTGCTCATGCCTCAGCACTTAACCTTTTGCTTTTTTCAAGGGTAATGGGCTTTAAAACCGAGGCCGAGGTTTTCCGATTTGGCAAGAGCAAATAGCTGTTTGGGTGCTCACAATGAGGGAGGGGAGCGGAAGGAAGAAAAGGTGGGAGGCAAGCTAAATCTTTGTCCAAAGGAAAGCTGGCACTGGTCATGTTCAAATTGTCTGAGCGCCTTAAATTTTCAGGGAAGGTTTGATGCCTAACCATTTTTTTTCCATAAAGGCCAATCAAGCTCTGTTGGATGCTTATAAGGTATTCCTCTCTCTGCTTATTTTGTATTCTGCCTGCCTGCAGAAATGGTAATTATGAGTGTAAAAACTCCATGCTTCTTCCCTGTGACTGGTTGTTGAAACATGGGGACATCAAGACATGTCCTGGAATAGGAGGAGAAAGAGTGAGAGACTGGCAAGCAAGCGAATAACAAGGTTTAAAACAAAAAAGTGTAAGGAAGGGGAAGAGTCAGGACAAAAATGTTAGGGGATGATAAAGACTACTGTGAGCAAAGGTACTGGATGTTCAAAATAGTGTGAGGTTGTGGGGACAGCAGCAAAGAGAGGTATTTATTTGGTCTGGCCATTATGGGTTAGCTATGAGAGAAGATCTCCACCTCTCCATGTGCAGAGGGCAACTGACCCCTGCAGACACCCTGTAAAGCTTGTGTTGCTGACCCATCCACGCTGCTATCTCCCTCTGTTGGTACCAAATTTAATCCAGATACACTTCCCTTCCGCATAGGCACAGATGGATGTTGGCTGAGATTGGTCACTCACCTGAGCTGCCTCCTTGAACTTGGTATTTCTCTATGTTTCTGTTAACTTCAAGGACGCCCTGCTTGGGTTCAATGCAAAGCAAAACCACAAACCCAATTCTAACTTGTGTACTGCTTCTAGAGACAATAGTATTTGTGCTGTCGCTGTACTTCTATTTTACCATTGCTGTGTATCCTCAGATACTTTAATTTCTCATTCCCTCTAAACCGTGGAATTTTGTAATGCTAAGCACAGAGGGTTAAAGCTTGTGATATTACAAACATTCATCACTTTCTTGTATTATTCATGATATTTATCTTCTTCCAATAGATTCATAGAATCATAGAATCATTAAGGTTGGAAAAGACCTCTGAGATCATCAAGTCCAACCGTCAACCCAACATCACCATGCTCACCAAACCATGTCCTGAAGCGCCACATCTACATGTTTTTTGAATGCCTCCAGTGATGGTGACTCCACCACTTCCCTGGGCAGCCTGTTCCAGTGCTTGACAATCCTTTYGGCGAAGAAATTTTTCCTAATGTCCAATCTAAACCTCCCCTGGTGCAACTTGAGGCCATTTCCCCTTGTCCTATCGCTAGTTACTTGGGAGAAAAGACCAACACCCACCTCTCTACAGCCTCCTTTCAGGTAGTTGTAGAGAGTGATAAGGTCTCCCCTCAGCCTCCCCTTCTCCAGGCTAAACAACCCCAGCTCCCTCAGCCGCTCCTCATAAGGCCTGTGCTCCAGACCCTTCACCAGTTTTCTTGCCCTTCTCTGGACACGCTCCAGCACCTCAATGTCCTTCTTGTAGTGAGGGCCCAAAACTGAACACAGTATTTGAGGTGCGGCCTCACCAGTGCCGAGTACAGGGGCACCATCACCTCCCTACTCCTGCTGGCCACACGGTTTCTGAGTACCAAATGGTGGAGAAACTGTGAACATGTGGAATGTAGATTCTGAAATGAGAAGTAGGAAATCTCCTATATGATAAATGTCACAGCAAGACACGATGGAGGAGCCTAGATGCAAAACGTAATGGCTTCCTGAAACCAGCCAGACAGCTGAGAAGTACCAATTTTATTGCATATCTGAGTAGTGCACAGTATCTAGCTAAAAACGTTGCTGTTGAACCGCCATGTTTCATAGTAATCACAACGTACTCAAATTCATTGTTTTTTGTTGGTTTGTTGGGTTTTTTTCCAAGGCAAAACACAGTAGTGTTAACTAAAAGAGAATAAGTTGAATTAAAATGAGGAAGAAATGGAAAGGAACAGCCAAAAGACTAAATAAAATACTTAGGTGACACTGAGATTTTTTAAAGAGGCCCAGTGTAACACATAATTGCCTATCAACAAAAAAAAAAAAACAACTTTGAAAAGAAACTTGAAGGAAAAAACAATTCAATAATGGTGTAAATGAGGCTGTTTGGTCAGGGAGGCTATCAAGAGTAAAAAGAAATTTTCTTTCAGGAGCGGAGGCTGTGCCCAAACAGGGAAACCAGAAGGGATTGTAAGCAAGGGAGGTTAACTGGAAACCTCCATCAAAAAAAAAAGAACAAAAAGGTCTCGAGGAAGAACTTTTAAAGGCAAAAAAATTAATAATAGCCCCTTTTTACAGACACATATATCTTCCAAATTGTCTGCAAGGCCAATGGAAGATGAAAGGATAATGGAAGCACTTGGGGAAGATAAGAACCGGCACAAAGTTAAATTAATTGTTTGTATCAGTGCTCACAGAGGAAAAGCTTAGGGAGTTTCTCACAGCAGATGAGTCACAGCAGCTCCCTCCAGTTGTGGTTCTGTGATAGGCTTGAGTGGTTCTAAATCCATGCTGCTCCAAAAGGACCAGTCCTGTTCTCCCCTGACCAACCCAGGCCATACCATCCCGCTCCCTCCCTTGTGCCAGAATAAGCATCCTTGCAGCCATATGGGCAGCCAGATCAAGAAGCTAATCCCATTAATTATCAGGCATGGGGTTTAAGACAAGTTGGTTTGGTTTTTTTTGTTTTTTTTTTTTTTTTTTCCTGTAGTGCATAGTTAAACAGTGCTATGGGATGCTACGGGGATCTGAAGGTCAATCAGGTTCCAAAGGCAGCTGGTGAATTTGTGAAAAGGTCCTTCCAGGGAAAATAAAATTTCCAATCAAGGAACAACCATGTCAATAAACTTCAGTGTGGTGGGTAGGTATAAGGGAGATGTGCTTGCTCTGATCTTATGCCCTTCCTCAAGTATTTCCTATTGGCCTATATTTGGGTAGCAGGCTAAATTGACTTCTGACCTGAAGACATGCCGTCATACTCTTTTTGACACTAGAAGGAAACTAGCAGCAGCCAAAGGGCACCTCTCAGCATTTTACAGTTTCAAGCCAGTGTCAGGAGAGTTGGAGATGTAGCACGTTCTCTGGTATTATGTATTTGAATGTATCTCATATGCAAAGTAAGTATGGTGGTGATTACAGTGGTCAGTTGATTTTTCCAATATAAATTGCTAACAATAACATGTTTTGATAGCATTTTCATGGAGCAAGGGAGAAAGAAACAAGTTTTTCTTTTTTTAACCCACTGTTCTGTTCCAATGTAAAAAGAAATTAAAAAACATGTATCTTTTATTCTGTGCAAGAAGACAGGAGGGTATTACTGCACTCTTCCGGGGACTACAATTAACAAGACCTGTCCTTTTTCTCTGCAAAATAAATCTTTTGATCCACACTGAGACTAAACAAAGATTTCTCTGTTTACTTTTGGGAGCACTAAGCATCAAGACACTAACGCTAGGCGATAGTCTATTAAAGAAGCTTTCTTTATGTTAGAAGTCCAGCCTTTGTAGATGACTTTGTCAACAAACCTCACTAAAATATTGCTATATTACCTTAGTTTCCTGGTGGCAAAAGTGCATTTGTAAATATTCATTGGTGCTTAATTGTCTTTAAAACAAAAGAGAATGAAAGGAGTGAAAAGTGTGCATCTGGAAGCATTTGTTTTTATCAGAAGTCCCCCCACAGTTAAGGACATTGGATTTCTGCATCTCTTGTGCTTGGTTACTTCATGTTGCAAAAGCTTCATTACAGGGTACAAACACCCCAAGTTTAGGTAATTTTTTTCATGAGTCACAGCTTCCACAACCAATGAAAATGCACTGCTAAGCTAAAAAATTAAGCCTACCACACACTTCCAGGCCTGAGGCTGCAGAAGGTATCAGCTGCAACCACCGGGCTAAATAGTTGCATAGAAAGAACACAATTGATTTCAACTACTGGATCTCTGCAAGAGCCTGAGACGACTTAGAGGGCAGAAGAATGAAAGCAGATGGGAGATTTAAACTGCATCAAGTGATTTAAAGATGCATGGATGAGCCTTTTATTACATGGGATGATTGATGATGTACCAGCAACTAATGCTGACCACACTTGTAAGAATTAATTTGGAGGCCCAATTAGAGCTAAACTGTTATTTAGTCCCAGGCTGCGAAAGAAAATCTAGCCGTTTGTCCAGGGGCATCTGAAGGTTTTGGATAGTTATCCTAAGAAGGAAACATGGTTATGCCTGGCTTTACTGTGTTGTTTTTAGCGTGTCTGCCTCTCATTTGGTCTTACATGTTTACTTTTCTTCCTTTTTAATGTAAACTGCACCACCTGCCTCAGCAAGAGAGTCAGCATGCAAGGCTCAGTAAGAGTCTACTGCAACTTTAATACTCAAACGATTTTATGAATATTATCTGCCTGGACTGTAATCTGCCTCCAGACAGACAAGATAGCGGTGTGTTGATGCTGTGTGCTCCTGCTTATTGTCAGCAGTCTTGACAAATATGTTTTATTTCCCTTTGAGCCTGCACCAACAAGCCAGAAGGTGCCGGCAGTGTCTGCGCTCAGGTCTTTCATTTTTATCTGCATCAAGTCCTGGGGCCGAGGAATTTACTGCATGTAAATGTGTTGGCTTGTTTTGATTAAACATGCTGTGGAAAATCCAAATTCAACACCTATACAGCCACAGGCAAACAGCTACAGTATTTCCACCATGAGTAGTATAATTTTTTGAAGAGCTTTATTAACCATACTTGTGTCTATTGTGGACTGGGTGAAAATAAAGTGTATTGCTAGTGCACTCACTAAAAAAAAATCAAGACTGGTTTTTGTTCACACCCTATGACTGTGTCAAAGACCTAGCAGTCTGCTAATGAGTGCTGGACTTTTTTCTCCCATTGCTAAGTCAGCGTGTTGAGCTGAGGTTTTGAAATCCCATGAAATCGTGGTTAAAACTGTCATCCAGTGAATCTGACACCGTTGTCTTCAAAGATTGCTCCAAGCATTTTGGTCTGAATTTTCCTTCTGCTTTGCCTCTGAAAACTCATAACTATTTACCATAGCAAGTGGGTGATGCCTAAGGATACATTTTTGGGCATCAAATCCTGATCAACAGCTCCAGAAAAGTGCTCTCGAGCTTCTGTGAGACATCGACTACCCAGAGATTGCCTCCTCCTCCTCTTACAGCGACAGTTGGGGTTTGCAATTTTGACGGTGTTGATCTCCTTCAGGATGCTCCCAGCTGAGGCTGCCTTAGTTCATGGTTCAGTCTCAAATTTATTCCAAATGTGTGACAACCAAATGACGGTGATGTTTAATTTGTTGTTGTGGTTGTTCTAAGAGCTGTGGCTGGGGAAGCCACCCTGTACATACGCCTTTGAAATATTTCACAGACCAAACCTCCCAGTCATCCGAAACCCATGGGGTTCCTGCCATCTCCAGAGACTTATGTTCAAAATATCCTTGAAAGTGAGTTAGGGTTTTGGAGATATGTATGGTCCCTGAGAGTCAGAAAAACAAAGGCATGGAGGATGCAGAGCACAGTAACATGGGGGGTAAGTTCTCTGAACACCTATTTGGACAGACCATAATTACTGTTGCTCTACCTATGTCAATCAACCAGCTTTGCATCCAGGCATCCAGGTCTTCCACTTCAATCTCTTGTCCTGAACTGTGCTCTGGATTGATGCTGCTGGTAGCAAATAGTCCTAATTTTTTTAGTGCAGTGCTACGGTCAGCTCTTCACATCTACATGGGATAGCATTACGGAAAATGAAGGTTTAGGAGGACAAAGGACAAGATAGATAGTGAGTTTGCTGTGCCAGCTCTTCATTGATTTCTTAAAGAGACCACACTGCTGGCACAGGTACCTGGACACAGGTCTAAGCACCATTTGGGCGGCTTGTTATAACCAACTTCTTGGTGCTTCCCCCACATCCCCTTCATATCTACTGAGCTCCTGGATGAAAGAGAGTCAACCCAGCCAAAGGCTACTTCATCAACAGATTGAGACCAAGTTTCTCATGTAGGCTGACTCTTGCTTTTTGCCAGGCTTTTTACTGGCAGAGTGATAAACTAGGGTTTGCTTCCTTTTTGCCTGTTTTTTTCCTTTTTCCAGAAAGACTACGCAACAGGAGTTTGGAATTGACTCAGTAGAGTGTTTTGTTGCAGGACAGTTAATATACTTTAGAGTTAGGATGAATGCATTTGAACTCGTAAATTGTGAGTGTGCCATAACAGCTAAAAACTCCAATGATGTTTAGGGACTACGCAACCAGTGTTAAATAAAGAGGTAAACTTTTGGATGTCTCCCACTTGCACTGTATGGTTACATCTAATAATAGTAGAGTTTTCTTGTGAGATGCATTGTCCTTCCACAAAGTTTGTTTGTAGAGCAATACAACGAAATGCATGCACTGAACCAACTTTAGAGGCTTTGTATAGTACAAGTGCCCTTATCAGAAATCTTGCAAATTTTCTGTATTTACCAAAAACATTTTCTGGCATGAAACAACTGTGTATTTTGTTTTCACAGAACTGGAAAACACTGTTCTCTCCAAGCTTCTTGTGTTCTTCAGAGTATTTTCCTGCAGTGTGTATTTTTGGGTTCCTGCCTTTGCAGTCAAACCTTGACTAAATGAGAAGACCACCTAAACCTCCATGCCCCTTCCCTGCTTAAGGAGACAAGTGAGGGAAGAGCAGCAGGAGGAAGAGTAAGACCCGTATGCATTTCAGTATAGGAAAAACGACGTTTAAACCCCCTACTGTAAATTTGGTAGAATTAAGACTAACTGCTGTGTGCCCCAACCCAGGTGGGTGTCCTACTGTGACAGGCGTTGCCTGTACTGAGGTTTCTCTCTCCCAACATGTTCCTTCCTTAAAAGCTCAGAGGTACTCCTTCTCATCCCTGCCACCTTTTGCATATCTTCTTGGTCATCATTATCCTTTTCTTGGACGTGGGGCATGTTCAGTCCTGGACAATAAAAATTTCTTAGCCCACTTCCTTGGCCTTACAGCCCAAAGAGAGGAAAGTAGTTTCATTTACAGTTTTAATATTTGAGAATGCTAAGGCTGATGTGAAATGATCAGCAAACCCATGGGAAAACTATTTATCTCATTTCACTTAATTGTTCTTATGAACATTTCACTCATATTGGCATTAGAGGGAGAGAACCCATTGGGTCTATGGGTCACTTTCTAGCTAAGAGTTGTAGCAGTTCACTGAAATTATTTTATTATCAAGAGAGCTAAGCCTATACAATGGCGCTTGCCACATTTCCACTTTCCCTTCACTTCCACACTGAATTTCATGGAAGAAATCAAATGAGTAAGTTTTGCGTTTCTGTTATTGTTAAATTATTTGTTAGTTCAAACAGAAGGCACCAAGTACTCCTCTTGCTGTCTTTGGAGAAAGTTCAGACTATTGTATTTGTCACACTGCTCAGATGAACTTACTGCCACACACAAACACAACAGAGCAGATGCTGAATAGCATTCACAGTTCCTGAAGAAGCTCATTACGTACTGGAATCAGCATGAATCTAAAAGTGGACATGGAGGTTTATTTATTCTTCTTTCTCTTCTTGGATGGCAGGGGGGAAGACATTTCTTTCTTTTTCTCTTTTTTTTTGAGCAGTAAACAAAACAAGATATTCACATTCACCTTAGTAAATGGACAGATGTTTCCCTTGTTGTAAAAATAAGCAGTAGTCAATGGCCGAATGTGTGGCCGTAATAAGATACATCTATATATCACATGTGTTTTCAGACAAAAGAAGAGAGAATGAAGGCCTGACTCTAAGTCAGGAGAAGCTCTGAGGAAGTCAACAGCACCAGCTCTGGTAGGTTATTTGTGCTGCTGTTTCTCACTCATGTTTGATTGCATGGTCCAAATCACAGCAATCTGTATTACCCATTTTTAAGGTCTCAAAACGTTCTTCTACCTTCTGCCGCCAACATCTCATGCTTACATGGTGCTCTCCTTGCCAGAAGACCACTATCTTCTTTTCACTGTGACATGCCAAAATCTAAACAGTAATTATGTTCTTACATGCTGTGCCTGATTTTTGTCATGCCAATCATTTTGTCATTGTTTCCTTGCATCTTCCCTTTTGGCACCTCTTTTGGGACAGAGATTGTGTGCTTTGTGGGCACAAAACACACAGGGTGCTGAGCTTGTGTTCCCTGATGCTGCAGTAATGACAGCAGTCATGATAAAAATTCTCTGTTTCAAGTCTCTTGTTAGATCAGAATCCAAGGACTGTATTGCCAACACTTGTAGGGAAACATATGGGCACAGAGGAGAGATGAAATATTTTCTCCTGTGAATTTTCTTCATGGAAGGAGAGTTTCATTATATGCACATGCTAGGGTCATTGTTTGATGGTTTTGGTGGGATTGATCTCAATGAGTTTCAATTGTCCAAAAGGTAAGTATCTAATGTAAACTAAACTTCTTTGGCTCTCTGTGTTGTTCTGGAGAACATCATGCTCTTTCAGGGAGTGTTTCAATTCACATATCTTAAAATGGAGTATGTTATCCATCCGTCCCTCTGGTGACTACTGACGATTGAGTCGAGATAAGTAGTTTAGACTAGAAGCTGTGCTTGTAAATAGAAAAAATTGGCTAAACAAATCCCAGCCCAAATCCCTGGTAGTTGGATTGCTGGAATCTTTATCAGACTGAGGATTCTGTGGTCAGGGACACAGAAATTAAGTCTGAAATGAGAAATTTGGGTGAATATGGGGGAAAAATGCAAGACAGCTTGCCTTGAGATTATCATTCTTCAACTAGGTGCAGGAAAAGCTGGAGATAGGACCTTTCAAGCAACATTTCTAATCTGCAATAAAAAATTTGTAAGATTAAGACTGGTTTTTCTGTTGTAAGGGTTGATATTGTTAAAGAAACCAGAAAGACAGCAAGTCAAGCATTGGTTTTTATAAGCTGGCAAAAATAACATATTCTTTTATGTCCAGGGCATTGTTGCTCCGCCTTTTTCTGGCAAACAGGTGTCTGAGAATTGCACTTCATCGTCTGAAATGTATTGAAACATTGCCTCAATGCATGCAGGATCGTTAGCTTCACTCCCAGTAATGCAAGCTTCTTTTCTGTGCCACGCCGTTAGAGATGCGAACACCTGTATCCCACCTCCTGATTTCCATACACAGGCACAAGACATACAGATTTCAGAATATCTCAGGGAGTCTCTGTGGATAGTTGAGGTGTTTGATCTACAGGACACCACACCATCTGGCTGTGAGCTGCAGTTTCCAGGCCAGACTTGCTCTCCAGTTGGACAGCTAGAAACACAGGTGGAGCGGATGTATCGCTGTCTGCACCTGGCTGGCTAGACACCGTGTTCCTATGAGCTATCATCTGTGTTGATAGTATCCATTGCCCTTCAAGCTGTCCCTTTGAAGACCACAGCAGCCTTATATTTTTGCTTTATTTGTTTACAACATGGCCTCAAAGGATTAAAAGGATAAATGAAATGTTGTTTTAGGACACAATCTGGCTGGCAACAATGCAGTGAAATGGAAAGGCTTTGCTAAGTGTTTAGCCTCCTTGTTCTCTGGGTTGCAAAACCTGCATGGTTATGGGTTCAAAGCTATGGAGCTAAACTGGTTGTATCTCACGGTTACATCCCCTTGCCTGCATGGAGTTCATCTAACCCAGATTGTAAGTTCTTTGGGAAGACAGGCCAGGGTTGGTTCTGATCCAATGGAATTGAGTTTAATCTGGTGATTTTTGCACCAGGATCTCAGCAGCACTGCCCTCTCCTGGCTGCAGGAAGAGTATCCATCACTAAAGTCACCGTAAGCATCTGCAGAATGTGGCCATGAAAGTTCTGCCCTTTCCTTTAGTATGTACCCCTTCTATTTTTAAAATAGTGCACCTTTTTGGGCTTTGTTCATCCATTGATTATCCTTCTTATTTTAGCTAATGCTTTGTAATTAATTTCTGAGGCCTGTTCAGGTTCTTTGGTCCATCCAGAAAACAACCTAAACTCTGCTTTGAATTCCAGGATGCATACGTCCATCACCCATGCTATCCTTATTACACTTCTTCTGCTGTAGATAATACTCTTTTCCATAAGAAACAATATTATATGAAATTTCATCAGCTCAGATGCCTAATTAAATTTGTTGATCTAATTTGTTATTAATGTCTTTAGGATCTTGATTTCATCCGAGGTCACARTTACGGAGTTTTCCAGAAGCTGTTCCTTATTCCTTTCTTACAGTGTGTGACATCTTTCTGTATTTCAGAATTTTCCATATTCTTGAGGTACTTCACGTTCGGAAGACACTATCAGCACATTTTATTTACCAGAGAAACAGATTATTAGAGAGACTAAGCAGATAACTAATTGCTTGGGAAAAAGCTTTGACAAAAGAAACTGAGTTTAAAAAAAGGAGAGATATATGGGAAAGGAGTTATTAATCTCCCACACGTATTATGCACTAGGAAAGCTTTAATAAAAACACTCCACAGAGGGTACCTGTCTCCAGCTATGACCAAATATATTTTCTGATCAAGAAGCTTTATATTTAGTACTTGTTAGAGAGAAAGAACCTGCTGTTTACATACATGATGATCATATCTAGAAAGCTAAATATTTTTGGTGGATGTGATCAGAAAAATATCCACAGTAGGAGGTAGCAATACCTTCTGGTAGCAAAACCAGATACCTGGTTTGCCTTCTGAATACTTCTCTTAAAGAGGTTTACTGAGACTGCAATGAGAAAAAACTGCAATATCTTCTTGTTGTGCTCTAAATTACAATTTGCACAAATGTGGAACAGTCACAGCCTTCCAGTTACCTCTTGTAAGCATGAAATTCTAGTGCCAGAGACAGCTTGGTGGTGCAGAAAACATCTCAACCCCTCAAGAAAAGAAGCAAAAGAAGAAGAGCCATTTATAAAAAGAGATTTTGTTAGTGTGTTAAGCAGAAAGGGCAAATGCTCTTCATCTTATCAATCTGACACCTTAGTGTAATCATTTGAATATAAATAATATTGAGATTTTGCATATGTAAGTCAATATAACGATAGTAGATGTAATGCTTTCTCTGTAAGACATGCGGTGTAGACTTCCTTCCTAAGATTCAACTATGTAAAGTGTCCCTTTTGCGTTTCTCCAGGTATTTGGGGCTTTTCTAAAGGAGAGAAGCTGTAAGTAACTGACACCTCAGCAAAACCCCAAAGATTTTATTTTTTCTTTTTCAGGTAATACTAAGCTCTTGAGCAATACTTTTTCATGACTTTAGACTGTTGAGTATCTGACCTTAGGATTACGGGTATGTTTTGGTCTATATGGAATTTGTCATGATGTGGTACTATCACCTTCTTTTTCCACGTATCCTCTGAGAAGACAGCTTTCCATTTCTGGTTTTTGCTGTCTTGTCACGCTTGTGAGCATGGCTGAAAATATCTTTCTGACAGTGTCTGTGGGTCCCTGAGCCAGTTGCTCTTCTTGATGGACAGAGTAATGGGAAATCCCCCATTGCTTACCAACAACTTTCTCTACGTTTTGCAAGATTTACAGGCTTTAGTTATGGACAATATTTTGTTTCTGATCAGTTCTAGCTCATTTAGGCCTGTGACATTTACAATATGTTGGACATTTCCAAAAGCTGGTGTCCTGAGCAATCATTAAATAAACAATATATTTTGAAGTTGGATGGATTGTCCTTTTCCCTTCCTGTTCTCAGGAAAGACCACATCCCATGAACTGCCATTTTGAGGCAAGCATGGTTGTGTGCAAAAAGCCCTGTATAATGACGATGAGCAACTGCATGGATGTGGATCCTGGAGAGTAGTGTGCACAGAGAGTAGGGGAGAGGAAAGACTTCGACCAATGAAAACATTAAAAAGACTCATGAGTAGTACAAAACAGTGTATTAATGTGCTATATGACCTTCCTGATTCTGGGGACTTTGTCCAGCAGGCTGCTTTCTTACATACTATGTATTCTGCCTTTCTGAATATAAGCTCTTCARGGAAGGAACTCTGTCAGTGCTTGAGCAGTACCTTGTCTGTTTGGGAAGCCACTGTAGTCCAAATTCCCCTGAAGGTAAAGGCAGAAACTGGGCCAGAATGAAGGAAATTACATTTCACGCTCTAGCTCTAAATCATGTCAGACATGATAGCTGAGTATTCCCCAGTCTGAGCCCGGTACAATGAGTGCAACCCTGAAAAAAAGAAAGCTGATATTTAATAATATTTTTCTTTGAAATGTTAAGCTAATAAAAGGTATCGTTTTCTTTGTTTTGTGTTGTTTAAGGGATAACAGCTACCACACCAGGCTGAAGGTATTAAATCTTTCCTGTTCTTCCTGCTACCTCTGTGACCACATCCAAATGCCCAGGAAAATTTATCAAGCTGGAGGCATTTTGCTGTCAGTTTCACATCCTAAAACGAGCTGAGAGCAGGCTTAATCCAGCTGTTTTCTGGGTACTTAACTATGTAGTCTGTTGGTGTTAGAACAGTTGCAGATGCGCAGTGTAATTATGTCTGTATGATCCTAATTATTTTACCAGCTGCCATCACTTTAGATTTTTCCAAGAATGAGTAGTTTGTGAGCAAGTTGTGGAATGAGCTATTTTGCTTTTGTGAGATGGTGAATTTATAACTGGACTGGGGACTGCTTTGGATTCTTATCAATTCTTTCAAGATTTATAGCATATTATTTCCTCTGCAAATGGATTTCTAACATTCAATTTGTTTATGTTGTAATCCTACCAGTTTTTGTGGAAGAAACCTTTAAAATGAAAAACTGTCTTTGAAGTAGAAATTGAAAGCAGTCAGTTCAGCAGTTTAAGGGTCTGGAACTGATAAAAATGTCTATAATTTGTTATTTGAGGAACGCCATATTCATATTTGTGTCAGTTGGGTCACCTAATGAAACTCACATAGGGGAAAGGACATTGTCCCTATGGCACTCACAGTGGAGGTATTCCAGATCTGGACAGGGATGTTCCAAAACAGAGAGTCTACGTGGGGCAAAGCAGCCACAGCTGCTGCTGGAAGATGTGCCTTGACAAGTGGAAAATGTTGGTTAATAAGTGTAAGATCAAGGTTTGGCTAATACACTGGCTGATATGCCACAGGAGCATAGGGACATCTGGCTACTAACTCTACGTGCCATGACTGTCATCTAGTCATAGCTTATTATCACCGTTCACGCTGCTGGGTGCTCATTAAGAGGGGGGAGAAAAAGTGTGTGGCTTGTAATGTCAGGGAATTGGTATGGGGACAAATAATTATGAGGTATAAATCAGTGTAGTCTTGTGAGTTCAATTAAGTTAAGGCATTTACTTATACCATGTCCTATTTCAGGAAAGCCTGAGTCTACCCCTATTCAGAGGAGCAGCTACATTCAGGAAGTACAGATTTCCAAAAATTAAGCTCATCTGGGAACCTTGTAATGTTTATATGTATTGTAAGTAAGTGTGAAAAAATGTATTATAGGAGTTCACCAGACACAAACATCCAAAGAACATTTGTCAAAACCCTAATAATCATAAAATGGGAAAAAAAAAGACCTGAAACTGAAAGCAAATGCCTAAGTGCCAACAGCAAGGACCAGATTCTTTTTTTTTTTTCTTTTTTGTTTCTTGTGGTACATGAATCGTTCTTTCTTAGTCTCCATGGTTGTAGAGCAAAGGTAGGAAATGTGACCAAAATACATCCAAAATAGGACATCTAAAAGCTGAGAAGGTAAACAAAATGAAGACAAAATCATTTTAAGTCCAATGTCATGTGGGTAGTCTAATTCCTATGTATTCCTTTGGAGTGGACAGGGACGACAATGTTTCTCTTTGCATCTTCCTCACCTCAGAGCCACTGATGTCAAGAGAAATATCTCAGTTTCCAGCTAAAGTATTTTCTGGGGAGATGTTATTTTATGACAATCAATCAATCACCCAATGTTTTTGGATAAGTCCTTTGGGTTTTGTATGACTAAAATTCTGAAGTCAAAGCTTCAGCTTTCTGTTGGAAAACCAGTATCACCTTAAAAATTTCACCTGAACAGTTTGGAATAATATAGAGAAATGTCAAAAGACCATCAGCTGAAAGTGCCAGAAGTCTGAGTTTGAAGTCTGAAATGTAACACAGGGGAATCACACACTCCAAGGAACTGGCAAGGGGAATGATATGTTAGCACTACTTCAGATAGGAACTTAATGCTAGTAATGAAATACCCCAAGTAGAAGAAACTACAATCACAACAACAGGAAATAAATATTTTGTGCTAGAAAGGAAGATTTGAGAGAGATGGAGAAAGAAACCAACAAGGTCAGTTAATATTTATTCTTCCATGAGAGTTTCCCGCCATTTCCCTCCCAAATATTATCAGAAAAAGCTCTGCAAAGGGGGACAGTGCTGTGCTTTGCATCTGCTTGCAATTCACAGGCAGCTCTCCCTTCAGTTTTGTGAAAAAAGCAAACCAATAAAATATCATGAACAATTTTGAAGTGGCGAGCTTTCACAAGTGCTTTGCTTGGACACCGATGATGGATTAAACCAACCTGGTACTAGAAAGTTGACATTTTACTTTCAAACAGTCAGTTACAGCTCCGGTAGCTTCAGCAACAAAATCTTGTGAAAACCATGAGTCCAAAAAGATAAAGATAATGCGTGTGCTGTCTGTGTGCTGTGCGCCCTGATTTATTGGATAGTGTACATCGCAAAAACAAATCTGGAGGTATACAGGACCTACGTCTAAGAAAGAGCTGTATGCAGGATGGTACTTCATAACTTTTAGTTTCTGACAGACATCATGTTGAAACAGTTTCTCAGAACATTGCTCACTCCTGTTCCCAAAAATGCTGTTTACTGAGAGGAAAATTCAAATCCCAAAGTACAGGAAATAAAGCCAGAATTGTTTCTGTCTGCTTTAGCAGCCGCTGTTCCTCATTTTCATTTCCCCTCCCTTCTCTCCTGCTTCCATTGCTCCTGTTGTTTCAGCTGCTGCTCCGTTTCCCTTTCATCTTGTCGATCCCTGCCAGCAGCGAAGGTCCGAGTTCCCATTCCTCTGGGGCTGGGGGCAGCTTTCCTGCACTTTGCCTGTACTGCTGAGATGAAAAGACCATTGCATTGTTTATCTCCTGTGATACCACTTTCTTTTTGGTACTTCACTAGTATGCGCAGTGCCCCCTTCTCTCCTTCTGAGAGCATATGACATTTCCCAGCCTCTGGGAGAGATTGAACGCCAGCGTTAGCAGGATATTTACCTGTTGGGCTCCTGTCATGCTGAGGACTCAACTGTCCAGGAAGGCTGTCCAGGAGGCTTTCATTTTCCTAGAGCTGGAGCCAGGTGTGTCCAGAGGGAGAAGATGAACAGGATCAAGGTTGATTATTTGTAAGGATGCTACTGCAGAGCAAATAATCTCTGAGGCACTCTGCAGGTGAAGGCCATTTGCACTCTGAGACCCCAGCTCAAACCTGTGACTCTTTACGCAGAGACTCATTCCTTGCCAAGCTGTCACCCCACCATCTCTTCGACCAAATGAATAAACAAACTGCTAGAGTTCATGGTTCATGTATATTCTTCTAGACATAAGCTCCACAGGCTTTCCACCCACCTTTTCAGCTGACAGCACCAACTAATATTGGCAGGTCACTGCCAGCAGTGCACTTTGCTGTGGCTCAGAGGACCCCACAGAACACCAGAAGGTGGAACATGTTTTCTCTGTTTTGGAGAACCAAGGAGAAGGATCAGGTGTGAAGTCCCCAGAACAGTATTGAAGAATGCCAATTATGCAGATTATTTTCACATATAGAGTCAAAAACCCCCATATGTTGGTACATGGATATTATTGCTCACTATTTACAAGTGTTGGAAAGTATCGTCTCTGATTCTTCTCTTATTTATTTTATTATTATCAGTGTGGTAAAACCGACAGGGTTATCTGTGGTTAGGACAAAGCGTTCCTTTGTTTCGCTCCTTCTTTCTCTCTCTTTCTCTTTTTCTTTTTTCTTTTAACCACCAATATGTCTATTAGCACATTTTTATTGTATAATCAAACAGGTAAATATAGAAATATCAGCTGATGAATTAAGAGTTTTTTATTAAAACTGGGGACTATGGGTTCAGACAGAAGAAAATTTTCAGTGGTAAATAAAGATGCACAGAGGCTGTACTTATTATCACAGGTGGTCTCTATGGCTAGGAAAGATGGACACTTATTTCATACCAGAGAAGCTATGTAGAAACTATGGTAAAAAAATGACAAAAATAAACGGGAAGGCATAGAGTATTTTTTTCTAAAAGAAGGGCTCAGCCAAACATGAGCAAATCCAAGTCTTGTTCATTGGTATATTCATTAAATGGGAAAAATAGAATAATGTACTAAAAAATATTGACAATGTAGTAAATGCATTAGTGGAAAATGTGACACTGAAAAATAAAGTAAAAATCAAACCCATAAATTACCTTTTTTCTCAAGGTAGCTAGCAAATACACTCACAACTGTGGGCCTTGCTTAGTGTTGTTTTAACGTAAATAGAAAAAGAACACTTTTGCTAGACTTTTTGGCAGAGGTATGAGAGATGCCTGTGTGGGAAACCAAATAAAGAAATTGACCAAATTGAAAGTAAGGAGAAATAAATATTAGCAAAAAATAAAATGAAAAGCCAAGCAAAAGCTGGCTGTGAATGTGAAATACCACCTTGAATGAAGTTCTAATTCTTGTCTGTGATTTATTGATACAGTCTCTGGGCACTTGCAGTTTATTTAAACAGGAAAAGTAGTTGCTATGTACAACTACCATTGCTACTCAGCAACCTGTGGAGTTACTGAGAGCTGCGATGAACTTCTGAAAGTAGATTTACCGCTATACAATTAGTGGCTTCTGGTTGTGGCAATATCTACTGTTGACAATTCTTACCTCTGATTCCCCTCCTGATATGCTTCATTGCTATAAATCAAATCGTGTTATTTGCTGAAGGACCTGGAAGAATGATTTGTGGTATGAGGGTGAAAGGTTTCTTTGCTGATCTCTCTCGGGGATCAGATGTGCAGAGCCTGAATAGAAGAGTAACCTGACCTGCAATTTTAAAGGATATTGTGGAAGAACTTCTGCACTCTTAAAATCAACAGCTATTATTCAATCAAGATAATGAACCATGGGAATTAATTCAGTGGTTGTCAACTGGAAAGGCTAAGAACAGAAAAGCAGATATTTACAACCCATCCTACAAAGAATTAGAGGATACTTGTATGTTCTTGAGAATGTAACACTGAGCCTCAGGGTTTCAGCTTTGTGTATATGCTTGTGAGGGCTTACCAACCTTATAACATTAAGGAATATAACATTAAGGTAAATTACAGATGTTAAATGAGTGTTTGGATGTCTATGTAACTTAAAACTCTACAAGAAGAATGAAAAGCCAATGAATTTAGGTCCTTTTAATCCAGGATCACAGCACCCACAAGGAGCAGAGGAGCGAGAACACTTACATGTCATTGGAGGAAGATGTGAACTGCTTCAAAGGCATCCTCATTGCAGGCCGTTGAAAAATATCACCTGGAATAATCACTCTCTTTAGTGTCTCCATATGGACATGACTTAGGCATGTGCATGTCCTTTTTAAAATCCTTAAACTATAATAATTCTTGGTGACTTCTGTCAAAAAATAATTTATTGTACTGTCCTCTGTGCCATAGAACATCGTCTTTGCTTTGAACAGAACCAAGAAGAAGATAACCTAGATCAGTTCCTTCTTTTTCTGTAGTGACTGATGGCATTTCTCTTCAGTGAGGTCCAGGAAATGGATAAGGTATGGTTGTGCTATTCCCACTGCAAGCTCTGAGGCATCTTTTCATTTCACCGCTCTTCTGAGGGGGATGTGTCTTGTGCCTGGTGTAGCCCAGCTCRTTATCATCGTGCTTCTGACACTGCTGCACTGCTGCAGAAAAGCAAAGGGATGAGGAGTGAAATGCTCAGCTATGATGAACCCTCGCTCCAACTTGCCCATGTTGGGGAAAGGGTGCCCTGTAGTGACTTCTCCTCCTCATGATGCTGTTTGAAATTAGTGTATAGCCTGTGACATGGGATGCAACCACTTAATAAGCAGGAGCACAAAAAAATTTGCTGAGCTCCAGTAGAAGAGTGTACCAATAGGAGTGTAATTAAATGCAATGGATGTAACACTGAGAGAGGAGGAGCCTGTAATCTGTTGCATAATACTTGCTTCAAATTAAAACCACTTGCTGATAGTTGCTCAGCATGCATGTGAGCAAGGCAGAGATTTGCAGACAGTGGGAGGCTGCAGTTCAGAGACTTTCTATATGCTTATGTGGCTTGGTGGTCTGTGCTGTAGAGGTGTTTGCACCAGCCATAAGTGTGCTGGCTCAACACCAGGAGCAGCAAATACCATAGTGTGAGAGAAGCAGGGCATAAACTGGGGTACAGCAGTACAAAGCTTTCTGCATCTGTGCTAATTCTCCAGTGCTGGCTCATGTATGTACCTGTCCTTGTCCTGTGCCACCAAAATGTTGCAGACTGGAGGAATATGAACAGCTGGTGAAATGTCCCTCTTGCGTGATAGTGACTTTCATGAAAGGTGTTAAGTGTGGTTTTGCTCTGTGCTATTATGATATCTTTATTACAAATACCTTTATTACAAATGTGTATAATTGAGACTTCATTAAATGATCGTGGATTTGTTTTTATTATGAGGTGTAAATAATATTATAAGACTTGAATAAAACCATTCTTTTGCTAAAAATGCGTGGCAAGCACATGGAGTATGAGACACTGGAAGTGATTCAGGTACCTAATCCTATCTCTCCAGTTTTAGACATCTCTGAGTGTCAAGAGGCATTTGTTTGAGGCTGTCAAATATATAAAAGGACCTATGGGAGACCTACCCTCTTTGGAGCATAGCTGGAGGACAGCTAGGATATCTGTGGATGTACATATGCTTGTGAATACCTTTAGGTGTTAGATGCCTATGCATAGGCACCTGAATCTACCCACTGAACCACAGAGCCTAGAAACATGAAAATGAAACCAAAGTGTTGCTCCATGAAATGAAAGATTGCAGAAGCATGCAGGGATGAGTGTTCAAAACTTGTAGTCTTTGCTGGGACAGGTCTTCTAAATGGTTAATTGCCTGATATTGTGCTGCCTGACAACCTCTGCYTGGGTTTGGGCTAACAAGTTGCTCTGAGCATGATGTACCAAAGGGGCGAATATGCCAAGACAGAAAGACTGCAAGTCCCATAGCAGAATGCTAAGAAGAGGATCTGAAAAAAAAGGAAAAAAACAAAGAAAGAAGTATAGTTATATGTGTATATATATATTCCATATGTTTTTTCCAACTCATTCCGTGATATGAAACTGTGAGAATATATTAATGTCCATTGATTAATAAATATCAATGTTCCCATTATTAAAAAATTTTGTAATGTTAATTATGTAATAATTACAAGTCATAATGGTAGACATGTGACGACGTGAAAAACTCTGAAAAGCTACTGGTTACTACCTAAAAGGCAAGCATCCAGTGCATACCCACAATAAAAAATATGCAACTTTTCCTTTGGATGTAGCACCATGTGGAGATTGTGATCTTGACCTCTCATTTTGTCAGTGAAGAGCTCAAAACCAAATTCATGGTGTCTCATCGCCAGACCTTCCTGAGTCTTGGCCTTTCCCAAGATATTATGTCAAAGAAATATTTCAAATAAATTCTTCAGAATTTCAGTCGTTCCTTGCAAGTTATGTTTTCTAGAACTTTGATTGTTCTTTTTTCTCTCCTCATTTCTCTTCAGTTGAGCCACTTCTTGAAGTTCTGTGCAAAAATCTGGGTGCAAAATTCCAACTGAGGTCACACCAGTAGAGTTGCAGGACTATTGCACTTGTTTTTCAGGACACAAGTCCTGTTTAGGTGTCCCAGGATAGTGTTAACTCTTTTTTGTAACAGCATGTTTAACTTGTGAGCCACCATACATTCCTAGACTCTTTTCTCTCCAACCACAAGTTCTGTACCTGTATGTGTGCAGCTGATCATTCCTGCCAAAGGAAAGTATGGCTCTCAGCCCTATTTTTTTCTTTCAAAGTATCAAGATCATTTTCAGTCTAGTCCCTTTCACCAACAGGTATTTGAGAATTATTGTGTGCAAGTTTAATATGTATACTTTATTCCTTTATCCATTTTGTTAAGGAAAATACTTGCAACCAAATGAAAATAATTACAATCAAATTAATAAAATATTGAAAAATACATGTAAAATCTTACTTAAGAGATTCTTTCAGTTTAACAGGAGTAACCAATATATACCCTCCAGGATCAATGTCTCTGACAGTTTCCAAGCAGTTCATAGTATTTTATTCTAGAGTTTGCTTGTAGGAATGTTGTATGAAGTGGTGTCAAATGTTATAATTAAGTCATGATATTTTCTAAGAGTAACAAGGTTCATGGAATCATGACAAAATCTAGCTTATTTGATTTGTCTTGCTTTCTTCCAGACAGATCTGTTACCTGTTTATTAATGCTTTTTTCTGGCATCCAGGTGGTACAAGTAGTATGACAATTTATTCTGGTACCTCTCTTTTCCTATCCCCCTCTTCCCTTTGAAAGAGTTACGCTTGTGCTTTTCACCTCTTCTGGTGCTTCGCCCACAGACTGTGGATTTTCTGAGAAAGAAAGATCCAGAAGGTTCCTAATCCAATTCCCTCAGCCCCCTAGAAGAAAGGTCATCGGAGCCAGCCTGCTTGAAATAATTAAGTTACCTGTATTCCCTCTTACCTTAAGGTAATATCTTGCCTTGTTATCATATGTGTTAATCAGTCTGTCACAATGCTGATTGGTCCCTATTTAGGTATTTAAACTACATTCAAGTGAGAGTGGTTTAACGTAAGCAATGAAACCACTTCTTACTGGAGTGCAAATACCATAGCACAAATAACTGTGTGTGGATGAGAAAAACCTAGTTCCTTCATACGGCTTCATTCTTGAAAGCAGGTTGTAAAAGCAGCTTAAAAGACATTCACATCTTATGGTAATATTAACCACTACTTTGATCAGCATAGTGCTAACTAAAGAAAGAACTCAAAAGGGGAAAGTTTAACCTAAAGATTTAGGTTCCCATTGCTAGACCAGCTATTGGGAAGACAATCTTGACAGTAGGCATGTAAAAACCATGACACAGGAAAACAAGCCAAGACATGTAGGGTCTCATTTTGCTGTGATAAGGAGTTTTTACCTGCAGATGAAGAAACTGGTGGTGGAAATTAGTAGCAGTAGATCCCTCACCAGTGTTGGCAGCAGGATGGGACAGTGGAAGCTGGAGGTGTGGGACAGGAATCTGCTGAAATCTCTTTTACATGGGTCTTAGGAAACAGAGAGATTGCATTGTAGGAGGGGATGAATTTGCACGGCTCCAAAAACTCCCGCAAAGGGAATAAAGATCACTGTAAAGAGAGCAGCATATCTCACCACCAGTAAATGACATAATTCCTACATTGAATGGTACCATTGTGTTTCTGAAGCTTGATCTCATCAAAGGATATCACCAGCTGCAACATGCTTCTGCTTTCTATCTGCCAAATATTTCAGCACATACTGGTCTGAGATGGTATGAAAAGCTAACATCTGGAGTTTATACAGCCACAGAAATTTTTCAAGATATGCTTCGATGTATTATTTTAGTACACCTCCAATATCTTCAGCGGCACTGATGACTTCATAGAACATGATATAATCCATAAAGTCATGTTTCACTGTCTTATTGTACGAAAATTCCCCTCAGAGTAAATAGAAGTGCTTCTTAAACAAAGCCATCTTTTAATTTTCGGTCATATTTCTTCATCCAAGTGAACGCTTTTTAACCTGAAGAAGGTAACAGCAGCTGACACAGCCATAGCTCCCAGAGATGCCAGGGAAGGTCAGGTTTTTCTCATGGGTAGTGCACAGACAGCCATGATATTTCAACATTAAGGCCTCTTTTTATGGCAACTTGATATTCACGCATCTTTCTACTGTTTGCTTTGTTCATCCAAGAAAAGTTTTGTGAACAAGTTTTTTTTAATATGCCAGCTTATAAGAAAAATAATTATAACAAGTACACTGAAGGAGGGATGCTTCTGAGGAAAAAAGAAATTTTGTAGAGACAACGTTTGCCATTAAGAATTTGCCTGTTTTTCACTCACAGTGGTACCCAAGCAAGCTTTAATTAATTTGTTTGCTGCTTGGGGAGTGGTTATGCAAATACAGTCTAATAGCCAAAGCATTTGCCCAGTGTCTCCAGTACGTTTTGCAACCTGTGCTAACTAAGAACTGTGCTAATAGGCTAAGAACTAAGGTTACATCGTTATGCTGTTAGCTATAATCAAGCTAAAAGTAAAGTAATACAAACTTCGTCTGATCTCTTCAGTCTGGGCAGATAACAGCGCTTTTTGGTCCAGATTTGTCTGTGAAACCACTGTCAATGCCACAAAGATGTTTAACTTAGCAGAAGCACAGAACTGATACTCTAAAGTAGGTGAGATATGCAGATTATGTACAAGATGAGTAGAATAAAAGGATTTTTTAAAAAAAATGGGATACTTACAAAAGAATGAGTGACAAAAGAAGGGCATAATCATGAGAATGATTTGAGATCCATAAAAAAACCCTTACACTCAGAAATTTAAGGAATTCACCCATTTATCTCATCAAAGAGAAATTTAGAAGGCAGTTTGCCTGGGGCCTATAATTAGGGTCTTTATGTTCTTTTGTAAGCATTCAAGTGCGTAACAATATCCCTTAGTTAAAAGGGAAAGATAGAAAAAAATTAAATGAAAAGGATACTTATCTAGTCTTTTTGCAGAGAAAGGTTTTTGTGATGACTGATTTTCACCATTGAAGTAGCTTGCCATGGCTTTTGGAAGATTTTCTGTCATTTGGGTTGTTAAGATTAGAGTGGATGTTTTCCAAAAGATATTTGTTTAGTCTAACCACGTGTCAGGTATTCTGTGTCTAAATCACTGGGGTTAGTCTCCAGTCACAAAGGCTTTGTTTGTATGCCTTGTTAGTTGCATGAGAGAGGAAGAATGCCGGTGAAGTGCCTGCTGCTGAACAGTTTTTCATTTAAAAGCTTAAAATATGTAATGTAGTCATTCACTGCAACCTTGAAAACCCAGAAAAATCATTGAGCATCCACCAGTATCTGTGATAATGCGTGAGCTAAATAGACGATATGCAGAAATCTTGTATTTCAAGGGCTTCAGCTGACGCATACACACCTAGGATTGCCAGGGGTTATTATCTGGACTACTTATCTTGTCACTTAATGTTCTTTTGATCATGTCATTGTATTGAAGCTGCAAATGTCTGTGTCTTGCACAAGCACCAAGGGGCATTCAAGGACCATGAGCAGCCTGACACCAAATATTTAGAGTTGTCAGGATCAGTCACTTGTTGAAGACAGCAATGGTGTAGGGTTATTTAATTAATGGGAAGGTTTTCCAGAGGTGGTACTGTCTTAACTGCAGTATCATACATGACTGAAATGGAAATTTTCTCTTAGGCTTACTTGCATTATCTGCATTAATGTGTCTGGCCAATCTTCACGTTATTTCTTTTCAGCTCCAAGGGTCTGACTTAATGACTTGCCAAATGTGCAAATTCTTTCCAAACTGGGAATTACATGAAGACACTATTATTAGAACTTGCTAAAAGGTCTGTGATGCTCAAGATGATCATCTTAGCATCACACGGATGCTAAGGGCTCTGTAAGGATGGGGTCTGGCTGACAGCATGAAAAGGTTAAGTAGCAGTTCCAAAATATTACTTCTAGGCACTTTTTTTTTTTCCTTTTTCCAGTCCACATCAGGAGTAAACTAAGGCCTTGTTTTGTCAACAAATGCTGGTCTGTTTCTATTCTTCCTGTGCTGGCTGTTCTGCGTTTTTGAGGAGGCATTGCAGAACCACAGGAAACTCTAGGTGGAAGGACTCCAGGAAGTTCCTCCAGGGCTGTTCTCTGTGACCAATTTAATGAGGACTCCAGCAAATAGGATCAGTCAGGTAATCTTGAGATGGAGGGCTGGAAAGACACTTGATATCATCCTGAATGCTCACAACAGGGCTTTTAGTCCATTCCAAAAGTAATCCAAGCTGAGGGGCCGATCCACTCACTGAGCTGCTCTTTGCTTTGACCTTGTAAACAGGCTCTTTTCTTTGCTGTAGCACTTGTGGGTTTTGTGGTCGTCTTCGTTTTATTTGAAAGTGTTAGAACACATTAAGGTCCAACTCTGTCTTGACATCTAATACCCACTGGAAGCAGGATCTTGTACCCTATTACTGACCTGGCCTGTAGGGAGAATTGCAGAGACAGTGTAATAAACCAAGGAAAGATCACTTGCCAGCCCGGCAATAGACTCACAAATTACCACTGTCAAGCAGAGAATGAGGTTGTTCTGTGTGATCCAGTTTGTGATTTTTCTCAATTCTTCAGATACAGCAGAGACTGCAGAAAGTGACCATATAACCATATTAGTCAATGACCCCTCTTTGTTCTCTGAAGTCTGTTGTTAAGGGAACTGAAGAGGTAATG
This sequence comes from Oceanodroma leucorhoa, assembly GCA_030449065.1. Lineage (NCBI taxonomy): Eukaryota > Metazoa > Chordata > Aves > Procellariiformes > Oceanodroma > Oceanodroma leucorhoa. Next base: position 4,313,453 of record JASVER010000072.1, on the reverse strand, counting down.
CTTTTGTGCTCAAGAGCCAAAAAATTAGATTAAAGCCAGAGACTTGTTTCTAAAAGTTCATTAAGGTCCTCTTCTTTTGGTATGTGTCTCATAAATGGGCAGGAGGCTAACTGGTATATCCTTAAGGTTGTATTCCCATTTGAAATGATTCTTCATTAAGGGTTGGCTGTCTGGTGGATCTTTGCCATAATATGTTGTTGTGGTGGTGGTGGTGGTGGTGGTGGAGGTGGTAGTGGTGGTGGTGGCTTTTAACATTTTGATTTTAATTATCTGAGAGTGACCCCCAGGGTTTGGGTGGACTTTCCACTACCCCTGCACATATCAGAGACCATTTCCTTGCCTGATCTGTGTGAAAGGAGTTCTCATGCAAACCAGCACAGCTTCAATAAGGATATTCTCTTTTGTTCTTCTGATTGCTAGGGACTATGTTCCCTCTGTCCATCTGCCTTGCTGGGGATGTGTTTTTAACAGGCTTCTTAGCTGGGAAGCTGGTTTTCATGCACTTTCACCTCAGGTTGTGTTCATTAGCAAGAACTTTTCAAACGCAATTTGGTGTAAGCAGCTGAAGCATGCCTTTTCTTCTGTTTCTTGCCTGTGTTTCTATGAACTTTTGTAACCACATTGTTTATTTTATAAGTTGTAAATAATTATAAACTTATTTATACTGTGTAACATACAATGCAAATATACATTTGGCTTTTGTAGTAGCCTGTCTTAAGTTAATAATTGCTTCAAGATAACTGGTTAACAAGAATTTAACTTCATCCAAAGAATCAGTAAATTACACAACGAGGATGTTGGGATATCTTAACGATTACCCAGGGTCCTCAGCGCGTTCTCTGGAGTATTCAAATAGTGGCCGACTGTGCCCTGCTGGGGTCAGAAAAAAGTCTGTCTCCAATAGGCAAGGTTGCATGGAGCACACTTGAGCACTGAGGGGGTGCAGAGGTCTGTCACATCAGGAAGAGAGCATATCCACCCATGTGAAGGTTTTACTTGGTGTTTAGATTGATTGTCCTGAAGTCTGATGAGTTCTACACCTGTGGTGGTAATACATTTTCTGTCTTCCAGTGGGGAGAAATGAAAAGCAGTGATTCGTCCTTGCTCAGGACGTTCTAGATACTCTTCTAGGATGTGGATTGTTTTGGCTCTTGGGTTCAAGCTTTTTATGTGTTCAGCTTTAATTAAGACTTTGAGTGTCACCTTTCATATCTTGAATGGTGTGAAAAGTCAGCTTCTGGCACAATGGAAATACTGCAAGTGATGTCTTCATTTTCAGAGTTTGCCATTACTGTTATCTCCAAACCACCTCGGTACTTTCCCTTTGTTTTGGTGTATCTGTGACCCTGGGACTCATTTAAAGTCTTAAAGTAATAAATCCGAACACCAAAGTTGTATGAGAGGAAGAGGCAGCAGTTGAAGATATATGTGGGAATTGTGGAGGAATGGCTTGTTGAACAAGGCAAAATAGATTTTGTGCAGCTGGTAAACRAGGAGCTTGGAAAGTACCGAATACAACAGATGTGAATGTTGATGATTGTAGGAATGTCAAGGACATGCTGTAAGCGCAAAAACAAGGTATAGGGGTGGAGTTGGCATTCAGAGGATAGACCAATAAGGAGCTGTACTTTTGCAATATGCATGAGCTAATTAACTACT
>JASVER010000072.1:4253715-4306774 GCA_030449065.1 Oceanodroma leucorhoa | reverse complement strand
TGTGGAGGAATGGCTTGTTGAACAAGGCAAAATAGATTTTGTGCAGCTGGTAAACGAGGAGCTTGGAAAGTACCGAATACAACAGATGTGAATGTTGATGATTGTAGGAATGTCAAGGACATGCTGTAAGCGCAAAAACAAGGTATAGAGGTGGAGTTGGCATTCAGAGGATAGACCAATAAGGAGCTGTACTTTTGCAATATGCATGAGCTAATTAACTACTGTATAAAAGTCTGATGCTTGCGGCAATAAAGTTGAAGTGCATTGAACATTCATATTGAGTGTCCTGGCTTCCCTCCGCGACGACAGATATATCCTTTGATCTCTAACATCCCCTTCTACCTTCTTTTATGATAAAGATATATTTTTCTCAGTGAAATATATTCTTATTGGCATCTGTGAATCTGAACATTGCAGAAAGGAAATGTTCTTTGGTTTTACTTTGGTAATTTTTTGCTCATCTCAAACCCTACTCTGGGACATTTCTGGTAGGATATGCTGGCTGTTTATAAAATGAAAATTCAGTTCCTTAATAATGTTTCATAAATGTAAAATGCCAGGGAGAGAAATGTAAAGAAAGAATATGATTTACTTTAAAGTTATTCTATAATTACAGGCATATTATTTTTAGTTTTTTAGTAATAAGACAGTAGTCTAAGCAAGACAGTAATACACAATTAGAGTAACAGTAAGAGAAGATATACTCAGCTTCATTAGTCCTGTAAAGATAAGTGGACTTGTTAAGATTTCTGTACAGACAAATGAAATGTATTGCTACTCAGTACCTTTTCCCAAGCACATTACTGGAGATTTAAAGGATCCTGTAGGTAGCATTTACATATATATGCTAATTTTTAAATAAAATCGTGCTGTCCAAGATAACTCATCATGCCAAGGTGAAACACACTGGTGACTTAATYAATAAGCATTCTAATTGTATTTTGTTTAATATGAATCCATTGCTAAGGTTGCCTCATTGGGGACAGGTTTTTAATGAAGATCCTGCCCAGAAAGACCTTATATTCTAATTAGATTATGTGTAAATGAGAGGTGAGAAAACAGAGGTAATAATAGCCCATAAGATTAAGCATGGTTTGTTAGGCCTGTGATTTTTATTTCTATAATTGGACTTTCATCTGTATGAAGCATCATTATCACCATTGGTGACGAGTAGGGCGAAGTCTGCCTTCAAAAATTCTGGGTTGAGCTTACAGCTCCAGATGAACGACCAAGCAGTTGAACAGATGATTGCTGCTGCCTTCTTCCTGGTGCTTGTCCCGCTCCTTACTGTACAACTGCCACCCAGCATCTGTGTGGATCTGGTATTCCTCTGCTGAGCCTGAACTGTATTATTTCTCTCTTTTTTTTCTTTCTTTCTTTTTTTTTTTTTTTTTTTTAAATCTCTCTGCAAAGTGAATATGGTTCACCATACCAGTGAACTTTCAGGCATTTTGGAAGTGATGCACTACCAGAAATTGCCATGCTGATTTAAGTAATCGTCTTTCTATTGGATATAGAAGGAATCAGTTGTGCTTAGCTGATTTAAAAGATAATCTCATAGATTTTGACTAAGCAGAAGTCAGATGGGTTTCCACAGTGTGGAGCCCATGGGAGGTCCCAGGTTTGCCTACTCTCACCAGCTGAGCTAACAGGAAACTGCTGAGCTGTAGAAACACTTCTGCTAATTTCCAGTTTGCAAGGGAGATATTTATAATCATGGTTTCCTTCCCATTCTTCACACTTTCCTCATCCAAACAGAAACTAACCTAATGTAGAGTTCAAAATTACTCTGGTCAGACATTTTTGAGGGGTTTCAGCTTAGGATGCCACTTGGCTTCCTGAATGGAAGTTCATTCATTGATGTGCATCTTAGATCATGCATGCTTTAGCAGACTGATTTCTTACAGTGACATTGTGTCTACTAAGAAGACAGTTGCAATAAAGCAGCTACCTGCATTAGAACTCCTGCTGCTATGTGTTTGCATGGCATCACCAAAGTCATGCTGGTGGAGAATCTGGAGGGTTCACCGCCAGAACATTTACCACAAGTTCTAAAAATGAGGAATACATGTTTATTTTCAAACAGCCATGCATTTTGAAACATGTAGGCAACATTTAATTGTCTTATCACTTTTCCACCCCTTTCTAATGGCTTTCAGTCCACTTTGCCTTTACCTCTGCTTGTGCTACCTGTGGTAGGACAACATTCACATACTTAATGTTCTTAGACTTTTTAACTTTTTTATTATTTTATTTATGGATAAAATAGTGTTTCATTCCAACTGGCATTGCTTATCTGAAAGCAAAGCATGGAAATGCACAGAAAAAGCCTGTTTTCCTGTAGAGACTGATTGAAAATTGCATTTGATTAGCAGCACCCTATGCTTGTTATCTATGGAAGGCTAACTGGAGGGAAAGATATTTTAAAAATAGATGAAGAGTACACAGTTATTGTACCGTATATGGCCACAATAGACAGGGACTCCAACAGAAGGGAGTTGAAAACTAATGTGCATTTTATTTTGAGATTAAAAGGTCAGTTCTGCATCAAAATTGAGTAATTGGTTTAGGCAGAAGCAGAGGTCGGATGCAGAACAGACACTCACCTCTCTATCTAGCACTGCCGAGCAGACCCGCTCCATTGGAGGGACACAGCTACGGTCTTTGAGGTAAAATAGTGGCAGCAGTGGAAATCAAGCGTGAAATTAAGTCACAAAAGGTCAAACAGAATTCTCATTTCAATCATCACTGACAAGTTTTATGGTCCAAGAAACAGCACCTTAAAGGCCTTTAGCTACATTTTTAAGAGGTAGACAACTCTCCAAGTGTGTTTCTCCCACCAAATCCCAAGCAGCGTAATGGAAACAGTCCTTACTAAAATAAAGGACTTGAAGTATGTTGTCTGAATGTATATGAATCAAGGGGTAAGGCTTCATAGAAGAACTTGGAACATAAATGTTAAATTCTCCTCAGCTGAAGTAGAGGAAGAATGTATACAAAAGAAAATTACAAATGGAGAAATGTGAAGCGTTTTTACATTGCTGGCCAAGGAGAAGCTAACTGGGGGTGATATCCAATATGGGAAATGATGTATTTTTACAAATAATACGTTGGAGGTTGTTGAATTAATGTGTTCTTTTGCCAAAGGGTTCTTTGTGGAGCATTAAAAAAACCATGTATTTTTTCAGTTAGTATGCTTTTGAAAGTCAGTATAATTTATTCACAAATACATAAAGCATCTACCTATGCAGATTAAACACGCTTATCAGTGTAAAATCCTTCATCATGTGGAAGAGTACCTATCTTGGAAGATATGTGACAAGATATCAGGGAATATATTTACCTGAAGAAAACTGAAGAGTGGGTAGAAGGTTTAGATGCTATAATTTATACTGCTTCTTTGGTGAGTAGAAGGTGAATTTTGGAATGCAGATATGCCATTCTCCATTCCCTTTTGCAGCACGTGAACTTGGCCAGCATCACCTCCTATGCTAGCATCCTGCCTAGGTATACCAAGACATGAATATGTTGTTTGCTCCTCCAGACTTCTTACGGCCTTCTTGAACTATTTTCTGGCTTTGCATTCTTCCCAGCTCTTGGAAACATCTGATGAATGTTTACACATGGAAATAGAGCTTCTGCTTGTTTGTAAAGCAAATATAGGAATGAAATCCATCCCAAACTTCTCCCATGTGCCTTCTGTCATCCCCTCAGATTTCTATTCCTAAAAAAGAACCCCTATGCCAGTGCCTTTCCATGTGCTTCTTTTAATAATCAGTCACCATGACCCTGTCAATGGGATCTCCTTTTTTACTGGAGCTAGCTGACTGTTAAGTGTAAGCATGTGTACTGACTGCTCTCTGGCCCCAGTTAATTTTCTTTTTCAGGCAGAGTCTGTTGCACATTGGTGCTTGTAGGCAGTTAAAAGATTTACCTACCCTTGTTTCAATTAATCCCTGATTTCCAGTGTGACTGGAAAAAAGAAGCCTCTGTAAATAGGACAAATGGTTGCTTAAGCAAGTGTCCAGCATGACTGTCTATAGGAAGCAGGCCATCCTTGTTTAGCTGAAATATCCACGGTATAGAAGTATCATCACTACGCAGATGACATTAACTAATTGGGGGTAGCTAAGATACGGTGCATCTTTTCACTATAAATGCTACAGATAGCAAAGGGTTTAGTATCTTCATGCATTAATGGCTGACTTTTTCACACTATTTAATAAATTCCCAATGTACAGATAACATTGCTCAGTTAAGTGTAAATAGTGAGCTAAACCAGACAGAACAATTAAGGGAAACAAGATGTGAATAATTATTAAACAATAATTATACAATAATTATACAATAATTCAAGATTTAAAATTTTAAATCAAAATGTGCTCTTAACATTTTGATTTTTTCATGAAATAATAAGATAAAAAAAGTTTTTTTAATCCTGTTTTTATCCTGTGTTTTAACCTGTTTTAGGAATAATTTTCTTCTTTAGCTGGCAGATTTGAAAAAAAATTGTTCACAATATAATAAAAGTTTGGCTGATTTCACAATGTAAGAAAGACCAAGCAATACCAAGTTCTGCAAAGTAACATTAGTGGTCAGTAAAATGCTGCATTACAGGATAAAATAGAACTGGTAAAAGTTCCATGAGAATTTGACCGGATTCACTTCTAATTCCCACAGTCTGATTCAAACTAAAATGTGTGCTTTGACAACTAAAACAATGCCACAGAATAAAAAGAAGCTCTCACTGGAAAAGATGGACTTGACCATGGATATTTTAATGAGGGGTCACGCTTCTATACCAGGATAATAATCCCCTTTCATGAGTGAGATATCTTTTATTTCATCATGAAAGCTATACTTGAGTATTACATTTGTTCACATTCAGTTATGGGATCTGAGTGTGCAATACTGCTTTGTCGTCCCCTGAGCTGTGCTTTGACTCACAATGTGAATGTCACACTGGGGATGGGTGACTTGACATTGACAAGTGATTTCTTGGCTTTTAGAAAAAACTTCTCCACATGACAGGTCCATCACACTATAAGGCAATTGTGCTTTTTCACTCTCTGTCTTACATAGCAAGACACACCACAAATAAAATATTGCGCGGGGCAAGGATTGAAAGAATGATGTTTTCTCTGAGACACTAATAATCTTTTTATTTTTCCACTGTGCATTTGTTTAACTTAATCACTTGTAAATTAATAGATTTATGAATCACTTAGGGCAGTTTACTTGTTGTACGTCACCATATATATTGATAATGCCATGAAAATATTAAATGCAATAATTCATAACACTATGCTGCATAAGCTTTCTCAAGCTTTTCTCAATTAAGTCCCTGGTTTAAATCCCACTGAAACCAGTAATATAAACAGGGGATTTCATGAGCTTTGGATCAGTCCTGGTTTACAGTACTCCTAGTATTCCAGTCCCAGACTTAGCTTCTTGGTGAGTATAGGTGCTACAGATGAAAAATGTGCATTGGGTGAGCAAGTAATTTCATCCAAGAGTTTACCCAGATGCGTGCACTGTTTTCATAAGTCCACAGTGTGAGTTTACAGGGCCACAGAATTTATTAATCTTTATYCAGTCAGAGCATATCAGAATTTCAAGTCCACCATGTAATCAGCTGGTCTATAAATTAGAAATCATGAGCAGAAAGGAATGTGCGCTGATTGCAATACTTTGAACTGAAACAATGAAATCAAAGATGAATGCAATTATCAGTTCTTGTTCTTTTTTCATTTGAAACAAAATAACTGCACACAGAGGCTGGAAATGCATGCAGATGTGATCCACGGTTTCTTCATCAATTCTTCTCACATTTGTTGGCCCTATTGATGCCAGGGAATTTGTTATTGATTTAAATTGGTGAATCAGATCTAAATCATACCCTTTGTTTATTATGTTAAACCCACCTGAAACAATGAGCAAACATATAAAGCAAGTTCTCTGGAAGTATTCCAGTTTTATAAATGTGAAAAGGGGAGAACTTCCTCATTTAGTGGACCAATATGAACAAAAAATTTTGAGAGTTACTGATTCCAGATACAGGATTGCAGAGGTGTGGCAGTGGAGGAATGAAAGCACAAGAAAGAGAAATTCAAATGGAAAAGAAATACCCATTGTAGAACTTGCCTGTTTTTAAATTTTTCTTTTCAATTTGTAATTTCAATGGTATCATTATTGTGGAATCACATCACTGTAAMAATAAAAAAAAACAGTATAAAATAAATACTACTTACAGGCCATTCATCCATGCTGCCATTTCTGGACAGATCTGCAGGTTTTAAAAATACACTTACCGCCTTTTGATCAGGAATATCATAACCAAATTTCAGGGAACAAAAGGATTTGAATGTGTAGCAACCCAGTAATTAGAATGGAAGTTAAAAGACCTATTCCTCACAACATCCTTGCAAGTTAGACTAGCACATTTCTTGTAAAACTCAAAATCCAGCACTGCGGACTAGCCCAGATGGAGGTCTTGTTCTTAGCTCCTGCATGTGCAGAAGAACTTGCCTATGCTATTTCTTTTCAAAGCTTGCATCTTCTGTTAGGTTGTAATTCTATTCCGAATCCCACATCAATATGAAAATTTTTCTTAATTTTCTTTGCCACCTTAAAATCTTTGCAGCATTCTCACAACAAAACACATTGTAATGTTCTAGGTTGAATGATGGGTAATGCCTAAATTGCCTCTGTTATCCAAGCCAGAATAAACCCTGGTCCCTGGGCCAACCACCTCTAAAACTCCCCTATGGCGTATGTCTCAGTTTTCTTGCACTGGGAATGAATTGTTCAACTGCAGACTGGACGTCAGGAGTGAGGTGATGTGTATATAGCACAGACAATCAGAGGGCTAGGGCTAAAAGTGAGACAGTTTAGAGATCTCCCCAGAGGGCAGGGAGGCTAGTTAACACAATGCTTTGGCCTCCCAATCATACCAATAACAGAATGTCAATATAATAATGCATAGGGCCAGGTCCTGTCACCGCATTTTTAAATGAACATCTACGCACAGTGCAAACTAGCAAAATAGAGCCCCAGATACTTATCACCTTAATTTCACAGAATTTGCTTTAGATTAAGTTTTCCTTACAAATTCCTTGCAAGAAATCAAGCACATTCTGAATTAATCTTGCCTAGAAGTTTGAAGTAATTAGCAGTCGAAATACCTCCTAGTATGCTTGCAATACTTGCATGCAGAATGAACATGCACATATAAAATATACCAGGAGCCAAGGCATGCATTATCACATTCAGAACCAGAAACATCTCTGTTATGTATGACATATTGTTGCAGTAGTGGGAAAATACAGGACAATTCTTTCTCTGTTAGCACAAAATGGCTTCTTTCCAGATAAAAATGTATTGCAATTACATGTCTTCTTTGTAGTGTTGTCGTGTGTGACCTTTGGCACCTCCTAAACATGAGAGAGTTTCTCATAATCCTGGAATTATGTTGAAGATACATAGGTACATTAACCATTCTAGATAGGGTCAAAAAAATGCTAAGCTGGGGCTCTGTGCCACATATGTGTGGTTTTGTATGAATCGCGGCTGCTACACAGTCATGAGTACATTGTGCAGCCCGTCTCCTTGCCAGCACCGAGAGCACAATTATCTGCCCTAAGGTCTAGCCACTGCCGAGGAACTAATCATTTTCTTTTATTAGATTTATTACTAATGCATGAGGGCCTTTAATCCGAAAGCAGAGACTCTTGTTGTTTCCAATTAAGGTTGGATGGGGTCCTTAGGAAAGCATATTCTGTTTAAAACAATGGATATCACGTAACAGTATTTTACATGCTGGTAAGTGGGGAGTATTCCTGCTGAATCCTGGCTATGTAGTGGGGTCTTGAGTCCAGAAGGGACCAGCAGGTCAGATCATGCAGTCTGACCTCACAGGTTTTAAATTTCACCCAGCATCTCCTAAATGGAGTGCATTGACTTGGGCTGGAGTTTTTCAGGCTGATTACTAGCGCAAGGTACTAAACTATTGCCTATTACGAGTGGGGAATGGGAGCCGACCGAGACCCTCCCAAATCCCAAAACTCTCTCCAAAGGAAGGAATTGATGGGCTGAGTCGTCCCTTGTCTGCAGGGGGATATAAAAACCTTCAAATGCCCCTGGCACTCTGGCTTTGAGGGAAATTCCTTTTAGCCCTCAAATCTAGCATCTCCTTTAGCTCTGTGCATGCAGATGAAGCAGGACACCAAAAGGATGGGTCACAGCATGCGGGAGCTCTGCCCTCTGCCAGGGACCATCCACCCCATCAGCTGCTGGAGGAGGGAGGAGGAAAATGGCAGTAAGGCTGTGCACAGAGAAAAGCAGTTTTTGCTCCTGAGGGCACCGGTAAGGGAAATGCAGTTATAGTTGCGGGAACAAGGCAAAGCAGCCTTGATCATGGTCTGACCTGCTGGTCCGTGAGAAATACACTCACAGCCAATTCTTTTGAAAATGTCAGGTGGGAAATGTAAAAATTTTACAGATTGCCCTGTAAAGATATCAAATGAAACTCTGAGTTGAAAAATGGCATTTTCATTCAAACTTGACTGCAAAATAAAAGCATTATGATACTCGTAAAATAAAATAAAATATTTCATTTTATTAGGCTCTTCATTTTGGCATAATAACATGTTCCATTTATTCTGAATTGATTTTTTCCCCTGATTAATATTTCATGGTTTCATTTCGACAGAACCAAAAATATTTAGTGTTTCCTCCGTTCCAATTCTTAGTCCTTTTGTGCTTTAAAACCTGCCATGAAAAGCCCCGGATGGCAGCTAGGTGGCATTACTATTGTTTCTACTGGTTTTACTTGCCATTCCTTTTGTTATGCACTACCTCTGTTTCCATAGATTGATGCTTAGAGCACATTTCAGGGCAATTATTTATGATGTTCCCTAAATTCTTCTCTGAATCACTGCTTTCTAAGAAAAATAATTTGTTTTCTAGGAAGAGCCTTTCTTCTTTGTTTCCAAAGATGAACATTTTATTATTTGCAGTGTTTGCAAACATGATCATAAGAACTGTTAATGAATGGTTTCTAATAAGTCTTTTCTAGCTTTCTTCTTTACTGTCATCTCAGCAGTAAACAAGGTATTTTAGACACAAAGTATTTTAGTTAGCTAATGTTTCTGCAATACCAAGGGTTATACATAATGCTTAATAAGAAATAATCACTATTATTATTTTGCATATGAACTCAGGGCCTCATACTTTTGAAATTAATTGTACCCTCTGCCAAAGGGGAGTGACCGTTATGCAGCCCAATGGCTTCATGTTGTTAGCTTTACTTAGTGATATACAGAGCAATCCTGGAGCTGAAATGATTAAAGTGCATGCAGGCCCCTGCCTTCCTTGAAGACAGGTTTTCCTTTGCTAAGGAAGCGTTTGTCCCAAGAGCTGACTCTAATTGCAGTGGGACCTCTTGGTGCCTGCTAGTGCTCTCCCAGAAGAAAATGTACTGAAAACCAATTGGGCCCATTCTCCTAAGGCAAAAATCTTCCTTGAATACAGTAAAAAAGAAATTGTAAAACTGTGCATGCCATCTGCCAGTCTCAGGTGTAAAAATATCACAACTTTTAGCAAAGATCTGTTGAAGGAGTTAGCCCACAGTGTGCTCCTTGAGATGTCTCTGGAGAAATCAGAAGGTGATGGAAAGGTGATTCTGGTTGGGGCTAAGGGAAACTTCCCTGGAAAGGTGATTTCGGTCTAGGGGAAACTTCCATCAACAAATCTGAAAACGTGTCCTTACCCTCAAGTAGGATGAAGGATAGATGGAAAAGATTATAGGGAAAATACTGTCAGTGCTACTCTGTTGTAAGAGAACTGCTGCCTTCCTGCATTAATGCATAAAAAATGGATTAGGATGGGAACGTTTTGTAGGCGTCCTCATGCACACAGAAAAGGCAAAAGCCTTGTTGAACTAGAAGGTGCGCGTTGCCTACAAGCTTCTTTGAGGTGAGTGTAAGACCTACAGTAACTCAGCCTGTCTTCAACTGGCATTAAGCGAGCTTGCGGAGTAAACATGGTTTGTGTGTAAGATGAGGCTATAGCAAGATCCATCACTGAAGAACATGAGGCAAAGCGGGGATGATCACACTGACATCCTTCTCTTGGCATGATTACACTGACGTCCTCCACTTTTCCTCCTGGCTTGCACCAGATGCGAGACGGGGAGAGGGGACACCTCTTCCTGCCACTTTCCAACCTCTTTTGGATTTTTTTCACCGGTGGGCATCACTGCAGAGTTTTGCTCAAGCCTTCTGAGAAGGGAACACTTTGTCCCTCTCACATCCATTTTTCCTCTCCTCTTCCCTCGGTCCCGGCTGTGTGGTTGTGCTCCCGCACCCCCCCCCCCCCCCCCCCCCCCCCCCCCCCCCCCCCCCCCCCCCCCCCCCCCCCCCCCCCCCCCCCCCTGTCTGTGCTGCGGAGCACTCACCCAGCCCTCACAGGACGATGCTGCTCTGCAGATCAGCACAATGTGCTTGACACAGTGTACTCACCAAACCACATGTTTGTAAATGGTGTTCTTTGAGAGGTTTTTTCAGTCATTACTGCAGATCAGTTAAATGGAGACCAGTGCAAACTGTTGCTTGGTCAGTCACTCTGTTTCTCCCCCTGCAGCTTGCATAAACAGTGAGGAATTGTTTTCAGGAAGCGGCAGGAAAGTAAAAAGCTATTATCACAATAAACACTGAATGGCAGGCTGCTCTTTTGAAACAGCCATTTGGGTTAGGAATGGTGTGACATCCAGTTAAGACCTACTCTTTTCTGTTAGTAAAAGGACTTCCTTACCTTTAGCACAAACCATATTGATCAATATTAGTGGATTTGTTAAAAATAATGTGCATTTATTATCCAACAAATTTTGCAGTCAATTACACCAGTTACAAATAAAGACGGATATTCAAATGTACACCCACACTTCTGACCTTTGGTGGTACAGAAATGGTGCTGGGAATTAATCACGGGCCTGCCAGCTAGAGCAAATGATGCCAAGCAGCTCTTTCAAAGCTGATTATGAACTTGGGTGCCCAAAATCTCCTCTGCTCTTTCCAGCTATATCCTTTTGTCCAATAAAAGCCACACACTCTTTGCAGCCCTCCGCAATCCTGGATAAGGGTAAAGGCTTTTAGTGTGGCTCTATATTTGGCATAAGTTAAAGCAGCCATAAAGCTCCTCTGCCTTATATCTAAGCCAAATTAACTCCATGATTCCCCTGCCAGAAGGGAAGTTTGCGAAGCCACTCATAAACCTGCCTTTCTTATCTGCTTTGTCCATAAAATGACAAATCCATGCAATTTTCAAAATTTGCTGCATGTCGCAATACATCATGGTATGTCTCTGTTGGTTTAATATCTCGATCTCATTTACATCACTGTGAATCAATAGAATCAATGAATATATTTACTTACTGCCTGTCACTGAGTGCAGAATTTAGACACATGTAACGGATATAACTTACACCATTAAAGCAAAACTACTAATGGTAAACATTCAGGGCAACAAAGCCTTTTTAAAATATTACTTTAGAGGAGGAATGAAAGAAACTGAATTTAGACCCTGCAAAACCCATGCCTAAAATTACTGGGAAAAAAGATCAAATCCTTCTCCACTGCCAAAGCAACAAGATAATGGGTTGACGGAAAGATTTGCACTTATCTAAGTAGTAACAAGTAAATAAGCAAGTTTCAGTTTTGTAAGAATTCATCACAGCTGGTTGGATCCTGTGGTAGAAGTAGCAGACTTGGGGTGCATCCAAGTTACATGTTGCACTCCAGTGCCTACAGCAGAGGTTTGGTTAACACCCTTGATAGCTGTTAGAGAGGAGGACCACCGCTATGAATGCTATGGGGAAGAGAGATCTTGGAAAAATTGTGTCCTCCACTGCATTAGGAAAGCTGGTGAACAAACCAGAAGAACCCAAATGAAACCTTTGATGTTGTGAACACCTTTCTTTTTAGGGGATAGAGAATGTTCCTTTGTGACAAAACCAGAAGGTATTGGAGTCACAGTTCAGAATAACGACAAAAATGGTGAGATTTAGCAACTAGCTTTGCAGAAGGGAACACAAAAAAACAAAATAGTAACAAGAAATTGAGCTTATTTGGATCTGCTCCTGGAAGTAAATTTTGAGCCAAAATGAATATAGTGTACTAAGTATGCAGCACGTACAATAAAACTTCGATGTTCACATGTACGTAAAACAATATATGCTCACCAACACAAAAAAAAGCCCAAAACAAATCTCACCCAAAATCATCACCACAAATCTGATCTAAAACTGACAAACGTATCTTCTGTATTGTCTATATCTTTTAAAGTCTACAAACTATTATATTACTTGGATTTGTCTATGCATTTACTGTCTTATTTTTTGCAGAATACCCAAGCGCATTAACAAAAGTGGATATGTTCAGATTCCAGGTCATGCTTATCAAAGCACACAGGCTTTCTTGATAGATAGTGGGTTTTCTATAGGTCAAAGATACCAGCTATGCTAAAAGAAATCTAACCTCTAACATAACTCCAAGGTGAGAAATAAAAATGACAGAACTTTTACATCATCTGAAAAGATTTTTTAAAAAATCATTACATAATACTTTTTTCCCCTGTCTTTTATAGCTTCCAGTTTCACTGTTTTCTTCTACTGGTAGAATTTTTTTGGCAGTGATTACGAGACTGTCTTCCACAAGTCTGTGGTGTGCCTCTCTTTTGAAAAATAATTCTCTCTGAAGTGTCACTTTTAAATGTATTATTCTTATAAAACCAGCCCCAATTTGCATTTAAGTTCTGTTAAGTTTAGCTGGTCTTCTACAATACAAATAGTACTCTTCTAATTCAGGATTTTTCAGGATTTTAATTGAATTATGGTTTTCACTTGCCTTTAGATTAAAATGAGAAAAATGTTTGTGTTTTTGTTCCATTTCTTTTACAAAAATATACTGAAAATATTTTATCTTTCAGCTCAGTTCTCAAGTCATGAAAATGTCCACAAATACAATTCATAGGTTAAAAAAAGTCATATTATGGACTAAACCTTACAGAACCACAGTCTAAAGTTGTGAAATCTCTGAATTGTTGATAATATCTCTCTCTTTTACAGAGAGGGTGGGGTTATAAAAGGGTATGCCTTTCAGAAAGAACTGAATAATTTAGGAGAGCAAATCCCCTTGCAAGGAGAAAGTGGTCCTAAAGTAAAGAATCTGAAAGCCCATAAGAGAGAATTCATAAAGGTTCAGCTTCTTCTTGCCTGTTACTAGGTTTTGAACTTGAAATTGAAGTGCTTTGAGGTAAAGACAAATGAGCAACCCGAGGGAATACCTTCACCTGACAGTGCCTTTGGGAGTATGTATTCTCACACAATACAGTCTTGGCCTGCATTTGATGGCTGCACTGATAAGATGAGGTCATAACATTTGGGAATGCTCTGACTTGATATAATCAAAGTGTCTTCCAAGACTACAACTACAGAATTGTTGTAGGAAAATTGTTCTGAAGGAGGATGAAAAGTACAAGTAAGAGGAACAGGAACCACGGGAAAGAGGAGAGCTATGGGGAGGTAGAAAATGGCAGGAAAAGATGAGACAAAAAAGATGAGATGTGTAGAAAAAAAGGATGACAGCAAAAGTGGGAAAGGGAATAAAATCCAAGGTCTCAGGGAGAAGAAAAAGGAGAGAAGTAGAGATGATGCAAATGCTTCATGGGAGCAGCATGTAATGGGAAAAGACAAGGGAAGCTTCCCCTGTTGAAGATACTGAGAGTCAATTGATGAGCCTTGGTGTGAAGGTAACAAAGACAAGACTCGAGGCAAAGTAGCAATAGAGGAATTGCCTTGGTTGAGATCAACTGAGGAGAAAGAGTTGCTGACCTCTAAGAACCCAGCGTTAATTCCTCCATGGGATGGCAGATGACATCTCCTCTGAAAGTCTGTTTTCCATCTGGTACTACCTTCCCAGAACTGTAAACTTTGATCTGAATGATGATGTTTAAGCTGCAGAGGAAGAATCATTGTCAATGACCTGGAGGAGATGATGGAGTGTTCTCCCATTGAGTGTGCAGGTGTAACCAATGGATGTCCTTGAGGGCAGGGCTGTCGTCAAAAGAGTTCAGGCTGGGGGAATGGGTCAACAGGAGTCATACCAAAGTCAACAGGGACAAATGCAAAGCCCTGCTCTGGGCAGGGAGAGCCCCTGCAAGGGGATGAGTGTTCAATTTTGGGACCTCCAACTTAAGAAAGACCTGGAGAAACCAGAGTGAGGTCAGGGGAGGTCCCCACGCTGGCTGGGGCTGGAGCCCCTGCCCTGTGAGGAGAGGCTGTGGGAGCAGGGCTGATTCAGACTGGGTAAAGGGTAGTGTCAGCAGCCCCAGTGCCTGTTTGGAGGGGATCAAGCAGATGGAGACAGGCCCTTCACAGCAGTGTGAGTAACTGGGATTTCAAGAGTTCAATATACAAGTAAGAGATCATTATCTCCACACCCCGTGAAATAAAAATTTTCCCATGACAGTGCCATTTGTATTAAACACTAAACTACACAGCTTGAAACCCTCATGAAAGAACATTGATGGAAGACTAGCCTGTACCCTCCTTACATCAAATATGTAATTATAATGGCAGTTACAATTTGACTACAGTATGCTGTGTGCTGTATTTTCATCAGACACTTAAAAATACATTATAGTAATTAATTCTATACTTACCCATGAATGTCCAGGACATTCAGAACATGATTTCCAGCTGTATGGCCAGCAAACAAAAAGGTCTTACCTCCAAAGAGCTGCCATGTACATTTCACAGTATAGTCTAGACAGCAGTAAACAATAGCATGTGGAAATCCTGCCTTTCATTATTTTCCAGGCCATGCCATTAAAAAAACAAAGAGTTTGTTAGTTTTTCTGGTGAGTAAAGCAACACTGTACATGATGTTTAGCATGAGAAACAGGCAGTCCTTTATTTGTAATTGGGAACACTATTATTTTCTATCACTATCAGGATTTCTGTGTTTGTGCTGACTCACTTCCACTAAAATCAGCAGAAGGAGAAGGATGGAGGAGTGACTTGCCTTACTTTTAATGGTGGATTATCCATTTTCACAAAAAGCCTGATGCAAGGTCCTTTGTCTAAAGTGAATTGAAAGGCTTTTACTCACTCTGATGGCAGTTGTATCAGGTCCTAAGAATAAAAAAAGTTATGAAAAGCTGCTGCTGCTGCTGTATTTAGAGAAGTAATTAATAGCAAGGTTAGAGGGAGATCAAAGGGCTATGGTGGGTAATTAGAAAAGTTGGGGAAATTGCTTCTTATAAAACAAAACCTGTACAAAAAAGGAAAAAAAAAAAAAGCTGTGTGTTGCTGTCCTCCCAAACGAAAAATATGTTTCTTATTTCTGTTGCAAAACAGGCTCAGAAAATAGACTATAATTTGTTTCTCTCTGCTACTTTAGCCAGTCATGGTAAAATTCAGTTATACCAATAAGAAGCAATAAGAGCGACCTAGACAGATGACTGCTTACTTGCTTTTTCATTAGGAAAGCAACAGTGAGAGCCCATTTCACTGCAGGCAGAGAATTAGAGGATTAGGTTCATTTGCTGCACTTTTACTTTGGACTCCATGTGGTCCCCATCTGGAGCCGTCGGAAGAGGAGTGCTTGACAACACATGCTTGCCAGCTCGTTTCCACTTTGTTTTCGCTGACGTGACTCTCAGGCCCAAAGAGGTGACACAAACCCTCCCCGGGCTACCCCGGCCGCCCCCAGTCCAGCCCTGTGGTGGGTCGCTGCTGCAGCCCGCCCTGAGCCACTCTACATGGGCGCCCATCCTCACTTCAGGCATCTTCCCCCTCCTCAGGCTTCCTGCTAAAGTTGAAAGGAGAGGTGTCTGCCAGCAGGAAGGATTCTTTCCTTTGCAAAACAGTCTTTTATTTTGGATTCTGCACAGCAGGTAATTTCCGTCAGGGTGGGATGAGCGGGTCTGCAGTGGAAAGCAGGCTGCAAAATGAGATGCTCACAGCATCTTCCCCAGGGTCCCGCTCACTGTCCCCTGTGGCTGCCTCCCCGGTCAGAATATCCGGGAACGGCATTTACAGCTGCCCAGAAATGCCACATGGGGATGTATGACCAAAACAGCAGCTGCCATTTACTGGGGGCCCCTGCTACCAAAGGAAGAACTATTGTCCTACAGCAGGAAGGGGGATGAACCCAAGACAGTGTGTGAAGATAATGTGAGATCTAGTTAACAGGCATGGTCTGGGGATGCGGCACAGTCAGTCATGCAGGATCAGGCACACGGCATGCAGGAAAGACAACAGATGGCATGAAAACCCACTCTTCTCTCCTTCTTCCTCAAGATCATACTGATGGGGAACACGCCAAAATCTTCCAGAGTCTCAAATCCTGAGTAAAGAGTTATTATATTTCCATGATTCAGAAAGCAAGTATTTTCAGTCTGTTTTAATCACAGTGGCTTCTCCAGCTGCAGAAGACTCCCCACATTTGTTTCATATAGTAGCTTCAAACCAAGGAGAGATGTAGCATCTACAGCCAAGAGTGCCATTTCTCTGCTCCTACAGCAAACACAATGAAAACCCTAACAGGGTGCTATCTATTTCTTATTTCACAGTGGTACGTGGTAGCACATCCCCTCGTGATGGCGAAATCATCAGGCTTCCAACCTCTTACATCACGTTGACGTCAGCCACTTGTTTTTTCCCTCCTCTTTTTAAAATTTGTTCATTTTTCTCTGTTGACGAAATTTGTGCTTGCGTGCTGCTGTGTGGTCCCACCTGGTCTCACTATCTACCAAGGCAGGTTCAGGCCTCGAGAGCCAGCCAAGGGAAACATGAAGCTCTCCAGAACAAGGAATGGCTCATGCTGTAGGTGGCACTCTTTGATCCTACTCAGTTGGAGACCAAGGGCTGGCCTCTGTTAGCCATCACACTGCAGTTGGAGGTGCTGTCTTTCCACAGAGACATAAAACAGAGGTTCAGGCAAATTGCCATCATTAAAAATGCCACGGCACTTTCCCTGCAACAGTAGGAGTGTTACCTCCAGTGCTCAAGCCAAATTTTAATTTGAGTAATTTACATGCTACTTACCTAGAATTCTCCCGACAATTTCAACTAGATAAGGCAATTTAAGTTTTTCTGGTTGCTGCCATGTTCTGTGGTGCTGTTTTTTGCTGTTACACAGCTGTTGCATTTCACCTCGAGGTGGCTGTACAGCAGCTGTTGACAAAGTGATTCTACATTTACAACATGTGTAAGTGTGTTGGTGAAGTTTGTAAAGCATGTTGAGCGCTTTCTGGATTAAAAGCAAGATGTGCATGCAAATGTGTTGTAATTACCATTATGCACATCTTCCTCCAAATATACATTTGCTGAACTGTTAGCCTTAATGGGAGCTGCAAACATGTATCCAAAAAGGACTCTTAATTCTCTCGAGGCATAATAGCTGCATCAGTAAAAGATGTGTTAATAGCAAATGGCTCTATTCATGTGAACTTACCAAAGAAAAGCTTCAACTATTTTGCTCGGTACAGCAACTTCAAGGACGTCTTCATTCATTCATGTACTACAAACCAGCCTCACTGAGGATGGACGCTGAGTAAACACTGAAAGAGAGAAAATAAGATAAGGTGCATGGGAAGTTTAACAAAGAGAGAACACATTTTGCTCTTCCCACTGCCCTACATGGGTTTAAGTGCCTGACCGTGAGCCCCAATTATGTTATTATTGAAGTGCCTTTGAAGCACTATGCAAGCTCTTATATTCCAAGGAGTCACAGGAAAGGATGTTGCCATTGTTTTTATGCAGTTCACCAGTTCTTAATGGACTTCATATGGTCTCTGCTTTTTCAAAGCAGCCTTCCTTATCACAACTACAGCATGGCTCTCTGGCCTTCTCGGCAAATTCTTCACAACAAATTTATTGTTTGTCCCTCTCCAAACCCGTACACACATAAATCCCCCTCCAGTCCTGCAGACACATGTGAAGCAACAACCTCAGTTAACTATGAGTTCAAGCAGCAACAGTATAACTATAAAAATTAACTTCAGTTCAACTACATTATTGTTTGTCCTGGTATATCAGGTACAGGCCAAGCACAGAATCCAAATGACACTAAGGAAAGTGGGAACATAGAATCATAGAATCATGGAATCATGGAATAGTTTGGGTTGGAAGGGACCTCAGTGACTTCATGGAAATACCACCAGATTGCAGTATAGTCATGCCTAATGGTGATTATTCCTGCTTTGGTACCTCCTGGCTGTGTTTGTGAGGTAGCATCAGGAGCAGAGCCCATGCCTGACCTTTGGGGCACCTGATTTGTGGTGATCCCAGAGGAGCACAGAGCTGCGATCAGAACAGAGCTGCTGAGCAGTGCAGTTTGATCTCTTAGACTTTTTAAAGTCTCTTGGATTCTTGGTTTAAGTATCCTGGTTTAAGCCTCTTGTTTTCTTTTTAAAATTCTGTGCATGACCTAGGGGATGAATTAACTATTAACTTTGAATTCAGTGTGACTTTTAGGAAAAAAAAAAGCCATGAATAGTCCTTGACTATTTCAAAGTATGATATTATTCCTCTAATCCTATTGTGAAAGTAGAAAAGCGACAGCCTTTTTTACAGCTGTGTGTGTGACATGAGCCTATGAGACAAGGAGGGGAAAAAAAGAATGGGCTTATTATCTTCTTATCAGGCTCTTCCTGTAGAAGTAGCTGCTCATTTTGTTTGAGTGAGACCAGCTTCCGCAATTCAAAGCCTGAAATCAAAGCCAGAATTCAAAGCCTGTAGCATCTGAACCTGATGCTACAGCTAGGCAGGATTCTCAGCTGTGCATGCTGATGACACTGTGCAGATAAGGCAATATTTGACCAAGAACTGGTTAGACTTGGAGGTGAATATGTTTAGGAAGAAAATGAGAGTCTTCAGTTTACATCCCAGAAATTCAAACAGATGAACAAATATATAAAAATGGGGATACGATTAATTTTTTAGGGAGGTGGATTTTTATTGTTCGAATTTCCTGACAGCTGGAGGTTGTAGTCCACACAATGTCATCAAAACAGTTTACATACCATCTAACTGTAAAATAATGTAACTAGTATGTACAGATACTTATTGTCTTATTAAGGAGAACAATACAGAAATTATAAGCCTAATACAAACTTGGCTTAAGAAAGTAAAAGCCAAGTTATTCCTAGTCATATCCATCGAATCTAAATCACCAGCTGGCTTTGTTTTTCACCGGCACATTTAGAACTCATTAAGTAGTACTTCGTCAAAAAAAAGGGCTATGTGACGAAGTTGATCTTTTGTCTTCCAGACTTTTACAGTGCTAAACCACCGTCATCCTCACACTGGTGCTTGAAACACTGAGCACAGGTTTACCACAAGGGTCCAGCAGCCACCAAACCACCGGTTCCTCAGACGGCTCTCAGGCACGTGCATGGTGGTGACGTTCAACCTAGGCAGACAGGCTAAACTTCGACTGAACCCCTGAACTCCTATCATGTAGATGTGCAGGTGGCCTCAGCACCAACTGCTTTGATTTATTGTGCCAAATGACTTGTTAATGCAGAACTGCTGGAGAGGAGGTCCTGACTCTGTCTTCCCATGGGGCGTAAAAGGATGACAGGGAAACTCCAAAGGAGCTGGAGCAGGTAAGGTATGAAAGTCTGCTAAGGAGGATCCAAGCTGCAGCAAAGCCAGCATGTAATTCTTCAACGCAACTCTGAGAAAACACAAACTCTGCTAAAGAACTGCTAAAATCCCTCTGGAAACCTTGACATTTCTCAAGAACCATTTATTGTTTATATGTGAAATCCAGACATGGTGCAAAATCGCAGGGACCTTCTACTTCACCACAGTTCCTCATCCGGGCAGCACTGCGGACATCTCAAACGCTTGAAACGTACTTTATTTTTTCAGTCTGTTTAGATTTTTGTCTGAGCCTGTACTCTTCCACCCATAAAAGCATCATCTCACTAAGCAATCTTGATACATACATCATATTAGAAGCATGTTGTCTTAATGACTTTTTTTTCACTGCTTGATTTCTGAAAACATGTTGCTGAAATCTGAAATGGTCTTCTCTGGAGTTGTCTGTACAGAGAAATGCTGATTTCTTGGTCTGCAGCCAGGCTGGCTGGCTGCCCATTTCTAAGTAAGCAGACTAAAGTGGATCTTTCAAACTTAAATTTAAATTTAAATACTCTTTTAGTTGCGTAGGAATGAGATCACTTCCTTAGTTAATAACTACCAGGGATGCTGGTTTACATTGCTCAGTGGAAAAAAGAATAAAAATTGTAGACTTTATTAGCTGCACAGATTTCTGAGAATTTCCCATTTTATTCTGATATGATTTTAAAAAAGAAAAAATGTTCCATGACTGGCAAGCATGTTATTTTTTCAGGTGGTTGGAATGTACACTAATAATTTACATCATAAGGAAAAAGAAGTATAAATGACATTTCATGTATTGTTAGTCACTGACTGATTTCTTCTCTTTGTGTTAGTTCATATATTAAATTCTTATGGCAGTCTTTCAGTTAGCAGAATTAAGAAACAAGGTGCCATCACCCAAGGAGAACATCCAGGCAGATCATAACGTTATTTTGCCTCAGGCATTAAAGCTAGCTTTAGATGAACTGAGCTGGATACCTCCATGCAGCATTGTGCTGTACCACATAGGCACACCCTTCCTTGCACTGTATACACACACTTATCCACTGTATTGCATCATTTGAAAGCTAGCTCAGAAACTTCTGATTTTTCAGCCATGGAGCTTTTTAAAGAAAATATATTTTGTGAGAAATCAATTTTTTTATAAGGAATGCTCACCAAGTTCCCTTCTACTTTCACCCACATAAATAATCTGGAAAGTGTATCTGTATCTAGGCAGTGTTTCTCAGAGGACAAGAGAGAAGACAGTGTTTTAATCAATCTGTTAGATTCTTCTTTCTGAACTCTGCAGTCAGGTACAGTACAAAGAAAAGGCTGGTTACACAAAAAGGCAGAATCAGCATGCAGGAAGAACAAACATTTCAGAAATAAAATAAAAAAAAAACCTCGAAGATATGGATTTCACCTATTGGTAAAATGGTCTTCCTTGGCCATTTATTAAACCAAACTTCTTTTTTTATTATTTTTAGTTTTTGGCTCCCTAACCCTACAACTACAGTGCAGCTTATTTTATTGTAATTTGGAGGAAAGATGTAATAGCAGCCAAGAAAGGAAGTCAAGCCTCTTACCAGCATTTCTCTGTGTCTCACCTTCATTACAGAATAATTTACTCCTGGCTGGGCAAGTCTGTGAGGCTTAGTTTGCCTTTAGAAGGAACTTTGAAGCTACTAACATCCTTGCAAATTGGATAAGTGTTGCATTACAGTGGCTTGCAGCTCCAGATAGAGCCCTTATCTGCTTTGAACTTCAATAACAACCTCAGAAAAATTCAGATGCCCTTAGCAGGCAAGAACTCACTTTCCACACTCAGGTTCAGATTTCCAAAGCATAAAGACGCTTTTTTTTTTTCCTTCACTGAAAGCAGAGCTAACACAACCATAGCAAAATAAGAGCCCCATCCTTCCAGTTTAAGTTCCTCTGAGGAGGGAGCCCTTGTAAACATGGATATTTTCCTGATAGAGAAGAAATTGCCTATGTGAGTATGGATTGCTCACTGGAGCAGCATTTGTACAGTCAGGCCCTACAGCATCATTTTACTTGGGCTGAAGCAGCTGAAACCTTTTGAAATTGTTTAGACTCTGCATGCCAGTAACTTAAATCAGACAGGTTTTCCTTTATACAATCGCAGTTTTTTGTTGTGTTTTTTTTTTTTCTTCTCCTGGAGTGATAATTACAAACGTAGTTAGTCCAGCTCAGACTGTACTGGGAGATAGCTATAATTCGTTCTGGCAACGTGGTCCTGCCAGCCACTTATAAACACTGTGAGAAAGGGCTCAGCTCTGCTCTGCTCTTGTCCTCTGAGAAATACTGCCGAGACTGCAAGCCAGTGCAACACAGACGTATCGGCATCGTACAAGCCGTTTGCAGCTTAGAGGAAACAACTACTTCCAAAACTCTAGCAAACCGGTCCTCAGCATAGAGATATCTTACTATTACTTCCATCACAGTTATATAAATACCACTTCTTATCTTAACTCAGATTTGTTCACAGTTATTCCTCATCTCAGTGTGACATCACTCTGGAGCGCAGTCCTCTTTGAAGCTTGATGCAAATCTCTTGGATCAGGGGAAGAGAACTCTGCGCATCTCTGCCTTTCTAAAACTATGTATTTTATGTCAGGAAAAACATCCTCAACAATAGTTCATTATGTTGTTCAGAACGACTTCTGAGTCTCTTACAAGCCTCACTGCTGTAAGTGGCCCTGCAAAAGTCAGTAGGGGCTCCCCGCAAAAAGCAGCTGGGAGGTTCAGTCCTTGGATGAAATCTTGACTCTGGCGAAGTCAGGGGGAGTTTTGCTATTGATTTCCCGGGGGAAAGGCTGTATCCCTATTGTTTAGCATTGGCTTCATCTGAAGTCAGCATGTGTCAAGTGACTCCGAATGGATTTTCGCTGCCTGCATTTCCAGTAATTGCCTATTTAGTTTTATTTGGAGGACGCAATCGCTGATCTCCGTTATTGCTTGCATCAAGCAATGCTACGTGTCACACAGACCTTTGCGAACCCTTTCACCTCTGCTGCGGTGCAGACACGTCGTACGGCTACACTATTCAAAGGGTCCTTGAAAGTTCAGAAGTTCTATTTTTATTAGCTGTTAAAGTTCCAGTAAGTGAGAAATGTATCCGCTCTGAGATAACACAAATATAGCACACCAGCGAGTGGTTAACAGGATTTTTACAATACTTGAAAAATGTTACAGCAAAATCTTTTTTGATGCTTACTAAATCCTCAAATAACTTTGCTCTCAGAGAAATTGAGACCAATCCTGCAAACACCTTCCAGTCACCCACCGCAACCCTGGAGTGTGCGCTCAGTGCGAGCCCAAGGAGTCTGCTGAGCGCAGAAGTACCGTTCCCAGGCTTAAAAGTTAACCAGCAGCCTGAGTGCTTTGCTGGAGAAAGGCCAGAGCGTCTTGGAGAATTAAGCTCCCAAACTCAGTAATACGAATTTGAAGGGACAGGCCTATAATTCCCAAAACTAAACCCAGTTCTGATTCCAAAAGCACTCTGAACAAATCTTCTATAGCCATCTTGTGTCCCTTTTAAACAAATTTCTGCATAAACAACCAGACAGTATAACTTGATAGGGTGAAATCAGCAACCGCTATGTTCACAGAGAATCTTTAATTCACACAAGTACCTTTATTGAAGCTGAATAGTCTATTTGAGTGAGCAGAGATTTACTAAATTGACTAAGGAGTTCCTGCATCTTCCTTTTAGTGAAAGCTAAACACTTAACAGCTTAGGAATGAGAGAGAATTCTTGAACCAGCAGCTGCATCATACATCAATGTGCCAGCTCAGATGGCAAGTGGTGTTTTCAAGAGAAATTCCCAACCATCTCCCTATCCTGCGCTTTGTTTTTTTTCAAGGAAGGATGCACACACAACAAGGTGTGTGTGAATGGGATTACTTTTGGATGAAACTGAATGGACGGATGCGTTCCAGGAGCACCTTTACTGCATCTCGGTCACAAACAAGCGGTTGGCAACTGGTTCACAAGACCACATTGGAGCTTGTCTGAAAGAATGGTAATTTAAAACCCCAGAAATGTGTAGAGTGGAGATATTGGACCCCAAGCATCACTCTTTTTGCCCTGCAGATGCACTTCCATTGCTTCTCGCAACTTGCCGATGTGAACATAGCCACGGACTCCAGCATCTGGCTAGTGGTGGTAATTTTGGCACATAAGCCCTTTTACAGAAGTTGATGTATCACAGTACTTAAGAGTGGCATTACCTGCCTGAGATCTCACAGCTTGCCTCATTCTCAGAGGTCCCGTTGCAGTTTGGTGTATTTTTCTCAAACTCACTTCAGTTCTTTCAGGTCCTCTCAGTCATAATCTTCCACTACTCTTGGTCCCACCTTGCCCCATCATTAATTTTTAATTAAAATATTTTCCTGAAATATTACTTCAGGGCCTTTGTTGTTTCCTGAAGTTAATTCTTTTACCTTAAACTTTTATTATGACATGGCACAATCATTTCCTCTTGTTAGTATAGGTTCTTGCATGAAGTACCTATTACTGTGGAAAGTGAGAATAGCTGACCCTGTTACTCTGTGCAAAACAATATTATACTGGTTGTTACTCTCTAAATCTACAGAATGAAACACAATGCTTAGGACAGATCCTTTTGGACCTGGTGCTCATGCCTTTCTGTTGATATTCAGTTGAGTCTGCTGTCACCAGCTGCTTCTCCGTCACAGCTGGCCTTTGTCTGTTGCAGCATCTTGCACCAAACTGCATGCTAAAATGGGCTGAGACCCTTTGGGAACCAGATCAAAATAATACAAACTCAGGTCAGCCTTTAGAGCCTGCTAGCTTGCTTTTTCTAGAAAGGACAGGCACCTACAGCTGGGTATTGTCTAAAGAGAAACCAGGGCACAGGGAGACACCGCCAGAGAAAGACTGTGCTGTTTCATAACATAAATGCATTATAGCCTTACATACAGAAGAAGGATGGTCAGGTAAAATTTAAGTTGGCATGTTTCAGCCAAAAAAAAAAATTTGGAAATGGTCCTCATGAACCAGAAATGTTGGGTTTTTTTCAAAATGTAGGCTTTGAGGAGGAAAAAAGCAAATTGTGACTGCTGTCTGCAGTGGCACCATCTGGTGGTCCCCATGTCAGGCTTCACACCCCTTCTGAAGTCCTCTGCATGCCTGGAGGCAGAAGCTTTGCTGAGCCACCCATCCTTCAGCTCGCCCTTGAAACCCAACGCCTTGGTACAGCACGAGCGGCTCTCGCACATGCCCCCACAGCTATTTGCTTGGTCTGCATCTGTCAACGGAGAAGGAGGGACAGAACAATGATATGATTGTGCATTCAAGTAATTGCTGTCCCTGTCCCTGGCGAGGACTGCTGAGGCAAGCAGCAAACAAATCGCTCTCCCAGGCCTGCAGAGGGAAAGGGTACTGAAAAGCACTGTCTAAAGAGTTAAACAAAAATAAAGGCTATAAGTACAGCTTGTGGCAATTTATAATTGCTATTTCCACATGGTACTAAATGCTAATGTAAAAAATACTGAGGACTCCTTTCTAATACATTTTAAATCGAAATTGGAAACATATTTCTGTGTAACAAGTCACTAGGCACAACTTCTTGGGGAATAATGGTCAATGTTTTATGGGATTGCTTGTTAAAGTTGTTTCTAAATGGGAAGGACCCCAGGGAAGCTGGCATGAACAGTAAACATTCAAAGGAATAATTTGTGGTGACAAGTGATTCCTTCAGTATTTATTTAACATTTAAAATTTGTCTGAATGAAAAAGAAGGCCAAAGACTGATTAGGTCTGTGATTCGCTCCTGACTGTCTGCCTCTGTTCATCACGGGTTTCTCCAGGTTAAGGAAGCCCTTGGGATGCTGGCAGGAGATAGCCCAGCTGATTCCTGGAAGCCATAAAGGCGATGCAATTTGTTCATTGTCCTGTGTGGTTAACTGTGCTCACGCGGAGCTCATAATGCACGCCACAGTTTGGTCGTTTCTCTTCCCCTAGTGAAAAAATACAGGAACAAAGTTTGTTTCTTAAATGCTTTGTGAACTGCATTTTCCAAAGCGCAACAGTACCATAGAGACCCAGGACACCGTGCTGCACTCAGGAGACTGTTTCTGCAAAAACCCAGAAATGTGAGGAACAAAAGGTCGTGATTCAGCCTGCCCTGACGTCCCCCGCTGCCGCATCCATGCTCACTCCCATGTGTTGGACCATACAGGTACAGTGCTGAGACCTCCGCAGAGGAGCACCCCAGCAAACCGGTTTGTGACCAGCATAAGGAGCCTGCAGCAAAATAAGCTGTTAATCAAAGATGAAAACTGGTTTAACCCAGATTTTTGTACTGAACCCATCAATTAATTTTAACACGAGGGGTTTCAGCATATTTACAAGCTTCATATTCTTTCTTCTTTCTGAAATTTGTACGGGAACATCCCATCTCCCCCAGGCCAGCCTCTTGTCTGCCACCTTGCAACTGTTCAGAGAGGGAAGATTTTAGTGCAGTCTTTCAAATATATGATATTTCTTCCACCAGTGCCAAACAGGATTTGACGGAAAGAGAAAATATACAKGACAAATATTATTTCTTCAGTGAATATACCCCCAGACTGATTAATGGTGGCAGTCTTTACAGAAACTCTGAGTTTTGAATGGCTACATTTTAATCAAATTAAGATAAATAAAAACCAGACGTAGAATGGAAAGCAAATACAAAAAGGTTTCTGCAAGGCCAAATGAGATTCATTTTGAATTTGTAATTAATAGTTAAAGAAGAGATTTATCAGTGTTCCCTCACATATATTTTCCCCCAGGAAAATAAATCTGAATAAATTATCATATCCTAAGGCACTGACAGATCTAGGGTTTTAACTAGCACATTTTTTTTTTCACGTGACCAGTGTTTCCAAAAGTTTTCGGCTTGCAAATAAATGAAATTTGCTGGGTGTTGACTTTCAGGTCTATTTGGCTACCTATCCATCTCTCTTCCAGATTATTTGCCTATATGAACATTATTCAGTCGTCATAAATATGATTCGTGTTTAGTGTTCGTAAGGGTCTGGGTTTGGGGTGTTTTTAAAAAGAGTAAGGATACCACAGGAAGTCTTTTTGCAGTTAATGCCTTCTTCCATCAGGACTAGAAGTGCATCTGGTATTTACATCTTCTTTGTGTTCAAATTGTCATGCTTTCTGAACTAAACCTTGAGGCTACTCACGTTAGCTTCTGAGCATCTCTTTGAATGCTTTCCTTTGTTAGAAAAAACAATAATCTAGATGTAAAGATGGGTTTTCCTATAGTAACAACAGACATTTTACCCTTATTCCCACTGTTTAACAAGTATTCTTGACTTCTGAAGGAGCAAAAACTTGAGTCATGTTTGGAAGGTATGTTCAGATAATCTACATTTGCCCTCTGAGTGGGGGCCAACACCCCTGTTCCACGTACGCGTTGTTGAGGCACTTGGGGGAAAGCTCTGACACCATGTAGACTTTGCTACTTCTTTACTGAAGTATGCCAACATATGGCTGGTCGTGTACAGACAGGCTGGCACAAGCTCCTCCCTGAGTGTTTTCCAATCTGTAGAGGTATAACATACTCTGAACTCTCAATATGACTACTAATAATGGGGATATTTCTACTCACAGTCGAATTCAGTCTTTCTTCTCCCTTGCTTGAAACATAGTGTATTAAGTTCATGTTTAAATTGGACATTATGGAAGTTGGAATTTATTAAAGATTCAGGAAGAAGTCTCGCTCCATTCTTGCTCAAAGTCAGCACTCTCCTTGATTTTCATGGGACAAAATTCCTTCCAAAGGTAGCTTGACCTTATCAGCAGAGAAATGTTGTGAATACGTGGTATGAATGTACCTGGATTGCATGGATGCTGTGCGTGTGCAGAGAAACACGTGAAGTTCCACTATAATTACCATTAAAGGGTATTTATCATTGTTGTGTCTGTAACAACAAAGAAATGGTAAAGATAATCTCAGCCCTTGGCTAGAAAGAGAAAATGGACAAATAAAAAAAAAATCAGAGAAGAATGTATTCAGGAGTGTGGTAATATCTATTTCACCGTTATGCTGTTATATTGTGGGTGCTGTAGGAAGTCTCTAGGACGTATCTGAACATGGAGGGGGGAGACAGGCAAACGGGAAGACAATCCTTGGTGTCTCAAATCTGGCACTTTTCAGGTGGCTGAAGGTCCAAATCCTTCACATCACTGTTGCAAGCCATGCAGGTATCCATTATAACCACACACATTGTCATATGTTTTTGTTTCCCCTCAGCCCAGGGTCCATGGCAGCTCTCCAACATCCTCTTCGTGTGTTATTGTACTGCTGCCGTCCGCCGTAGCAGAGTGTGAGGTTCTTTCTCCTTTGAAATTATTTCCCATGCCATTCCCAGACCTTGGTCGTCTTCCAAGTCCTCCCTAATCAATCTAGCATTGTAGGATGTCAGCTCTCATTTTCTTTCCTATGAGCTTATGTGACTATACATTTTATATTTCTGTTCCCGACTTTTGTTCATTAGTTCCTTTCTTCCCCAAGAGACTTTCTTCTCTGTCTTTGGCCTCTCACTGAATCATCACCACCTCCTTCTTCCTCTGTGTAGTGGAGCTGTGAGAATATTTTCAAGCAAAGGAAAATCAGCAAAATGTGTATTTCCTGATGTTATTGCACTTATTGGAGGTCCTGCGCTCTGTCTTGGGAAAAGGTACATAACAAAAGAAGCAGTCTACACTTTTACCTCAGGGCTGCACTGAAGCCAAAAAAAGACATAAATTGAGAATATTACAAAACTTGTCATGCTTCCTGCTGGTGAAAGGTTGACACGACTGCAGGGCCAGACTGTGCCCTAGGTAAGGAAGTTCCACGAAAGCTTAAGAAAAGGCTTTGGTTTACCTTTGCTTACCCTTTTTTTCCTTGTTTCCTTCTGTCTGTTCTTATGCAAGACTGRCTTGGGATTTTGTCACTTGGAGGGCAACGTTGAGACAAGGTCAGCTTGTCCAAGTGTGCTGGTGCTAATGCCCTACATAGTCTCCCCTGCCACATCCAAGCCCCTGAGGGACAAAAGAGGATTGGCAGCAAGGAGTCTTTCCGCTCTCCACCATGACTGCGGGACAGGCTCTGACCCCGTGTACAGGATTTACCACAGGGAGTAGCCGCCCTGCTGAGCACCGAGACGGAGAATGTGCAGTGCTGGGTGTATTAGGGGTTAAAGAAAAGGGGAAAAGGTAAAGCAGACTGAGAAGGGCGTTATTTTTCTCCCCTCCCATGCTTCTTCTGTGGGATTGCACACTGTAATGCACAAAGAGGTGATTGCTTTCTTCTGTGTGCCTCACTGTGCTACTGAGTGATGGAGTTAATTGGCTTTACACTGGGAGCTTCTTTGTTTCCAGGCTGATGTTGTAGAGCTGAGGTAGACAATTAGGTCAGATGGGTTAATTTTATAGTAGGGAATCATCAGCCAGCAAGGCCTGGGTACAGCATGTTCTGGCTGTGATCCTTTTCTGCTTCTTTCTTGGCCAAGTAGGACTGGCAAAACCAAATATTTTTATTATTTTGTTTGTGTACTCCCCGCCCTCCTTTAATGTGTGTAAATAGTGGTTCTCAGGATGATGTCTCAGATGCAAACTTGATTTTTCCAAGGGAAAACCAGGCTAATTTATTAGGATTCAAACAGCATAATGGAATAAAACTCTGCTTTTCTGGAACAAATTTTATTAACAAACGTTTTCAGTTATCACAGGAGAAAAATAATTGCACCATCAGCATGTATGGAATAATACACTCACCCTGGAGCATATGATTTTTTTTAACTATTGCATTTCTTTTGATTTTGAGCCAATGTATACTTGCAGGGAATTAAGGGGAGGAAATGAGTACAAAGCAGGATGACTGGTCAATAAACACCATGGTGATAAGGTTTCATGTTCTTCTTCCTTGCTTGGCATACTGCATCACTGAACCCTGTATGATAAATTGTACCAGGGAGGACACAGCTTTCATTGTATTGACAAGAGGACACATATCTTAAGCAAGGCTGACATTTTGGCAGAGGGAGAGGTGAGGGGAGACGTATGCCAATACGTGATGCTGTTTTGAGTTAGACAGGAGTTTCCTGATGTAATCCAAAAATAATAGCCATGAATTTTGTCCAAGAGAAAGGTAAGTCTCAGGAAACAATGCAAGGCCTTTTTCACCCCAATTCAGATTACGTACATCTTTCATGAGCAAATGTTGTAGTGAAATAGTGAAAGCCATGGCAACAGCAAGCACTGTTGCTGGCGTTGCTACTGGAAGCGGACGCCGTGCTCCCAGCATGACTCACCATTTTCTGCAAACAAACTGAACGAAAGCATCGTTCATGCGTGGAGATGTGCACCTGGGTGGGACAGACCCCGTCCGGGAGCCGACTGCATCACCCTTGCAGTTTTCTGTGCTGTGCACATCCAAGCCAGTCTCTCTGTTAGCTGGGGAAACCCACGAGCTGAATGCTGTCTGCATGTGGCATAAGGTGTCCATGCCCCTTCCTTCTGCCTGCCTGCTCCCCTTAGCTCATGTGGCCCTGGTGTTTGGGCCAAGGCCATCGTAGTGGATTGCCACGCCAAAAAGAAAATGCCCCTTTAATTATTTTGCTCTTATTTTCTGGCACAGTCAAAATTGGGTTTTTGTACAAAATAATCAGTTTCTCCTTCTAGATAATTCCTCTTGTTTTTCCCACTGGCAGCTTGCTCCTTTTATTGTCGCTCTGGTTTTTAACATCAGCAGCAACGCAGAGGACAGCAGAGGCAGCCCCGTGCTTGTGTGAAACAACGTGTTAGATCCCGTCATCAGAGGAAGATGGAGCTGCAAGAAACTGAGGCACCCAAGAAAGTCTGAGGGGCTGCCTGGTCTGCTGAGGACAGATAGCCTTAGGGTGCTCAAGAAGCGCAGAGAGCTTGGTCTGGTGCACCCTTGGCCCTGGGGAAAGGGAGTGAGGACAGCAGCAGCTCCTGCCCATGCTCCTGGATAAAACAGGACTCTCAAAGAGGGGTGGCGTTGCACTCAAGGATGTCCAGCCAAAAGCTAAGACATTGCTATTTCCTATCCGTATATGTCCATGGATATCACATATACATACATTTATATACAAATATATAGTGGGAGTGTCCTTTCTTACTTATTTTCCCTCTTCCACAGCTGATTTTTGTCCCTACCACCACTTCTTCTTGCAGTCTTGTGAGTGGATGTGTCTGCTTCTTATGGAGTCCTCCGACCAAAGGGAGCTACGATCAGACCAACTAAGATCAGACTTTCTTTTACACCTACTTCTAGGGAAACTTGGTCCCAACATCTTCTCACAGGAAATCTGGATTTCATATGGTGTTTCAGGTAGTGGGAAAGCAATACCACTAGGCCATATAGATCTATTTGGGCTGCTTGAAGCTGGGGTTGCAGAATAGCCCAAGAAGTTATCTATAAGAATAGGTAAAGGGTTTACCAGTTCCTCGCAAGTGGAAAAAAAAATCCAAAAAAATCTAACCCTTTCCTTTTCATGTTACTGTCATTTTTGTTAAAAAATCAACTTATTCTTTGTAAATAATTGAGCATATGCACCACTGTCTGGAAATCTGTCTGAAAGCATTATATGACCTCTTCAAGTGAATCCATTCTTTTCTTTTTTTTTTTTTTAGTTGCTGACCTCCCATCTGCTTCCTTAAGTAGAACTGACAGAAGTTTCATTTTTGTTCGCAAGTGAGGTCATAGTTCCTTGCAGACTCACATGTCTGGCAGTGATTTCTGGGAATGTCCTCTTTTTACAGAGTGTGTCTTTTTGTTCAGGGAAACAAGTTAGAAGTTTTGCTTGAAAAAGGATGATAAACACCAACGTGGCACAGGCTGTCATATGARAAAGTGAGTTTATAAGCTAAAGGTGCAATGAAGTAATTTTTTTCTCCATATCTCCATATACTTCATCTTCGTGTGATGGCATATCAACTGTTCTAGAAACTTTGCTCCTAATAGTAAGTTTTTAGACACTTCATTTGGATCGGTAGCTCTTGATTATGGTCTTGGGGATCTTGGCCTTTCTCATCAGGAATTTCTTTTTTTCGTTGGTTCCGTTTCTTCCGGGGGAGGTTCATATATTTAATGAATTGCAGGATCCTTCTGCATTTAAATATATCTCAGCGCCACAGCTTATTGTGGAGCTGGGATCTATGTGATCCATTTGAGACGGCATGATGCATTGTGGAGAGATCCTGTGGCTGCAGTCCATTTAATTTGTCATGAATACTGGAGGTCTAATACATTAAGTATTGTATTTCACAAGGTTAAATAACCTTCTAAAATAGCCAGCTTTAAAAATCTAAAATATATCAAAGTTGTGTAATGGAAAGAATACAAGCACAAGCCCATATTTCTCACTTGCTTTCCAATCCATGTGGAATAATGTATTAATAGTTGTAGTGTGAAGGTATCTGGTTCAACAGATTTTATTCACAAGACCTTGAATTTCAATTAGGATGTTATGCCTCAACAAGCGTCAGATCTGAGGCATTCAGAATATTAATATCTGGTTCCCAAATATTCTGTTGGAAAAGCTCCATGTTTATCACAATAAAAATGAGAAATGCATTAAGCGAAAAAAAAAAAAAATTTGCAAGTGAATCCTAGTTTTGTGTGTAATTTATTCCTATTTCATGATGTGACCATTATCTAAGAACTGTCTGTGCAGGCTTGACGCTATTAGTACAAATAGTAACGTTTTAGTAAAATCTTTCAATTGACCCTAGTCTTTCCCTTATGGCTCATTTATAATCCTGCTGATGAGTGAACAGGCTAGACACATTGGAAATCTCACAGACACTACAGTTGCAGGAGTGATCTAGCTTTAGTAACATTTTTATCTGTATTCAATATGACCTGAGTGGTAGGGCCAGTTGTATGTATTTCCAAACTAAATTGAATACAACTCCTGTGTGCCTTTGCTGGGCCTGTTTCAATACAACTCTGTTGTTTGTAAACAAAATCTCTTAGAAACAATGGTCTTTGTTCCCTCTCTCATTGGCATTCTTCTTTTCTGGACTAGTAAATGTTAACACGTGATGAAGGAAGGAGGTTTACGAAGTAATATACGATAACCATGCATGCCGGTACACCGGACAGGTGTTCCCAAAGATAACTGCAGTCTAAGATATAAGCAAGTTCTCCCTCTGTGATGGGCACTCAAGGAAATGAAAATAATCTTAAATACCATCATTTTTTGTATTCTTAGGGTATTTTTGGAGAAAATATTTTTGTGGCAGTATCAGCAGTTTCTTTTCATCTCGTTATCAGACTAGAAATATTTGTATTCACGGGTCCCTAGACTCATGTCACAGCAGGGACCCCTGGAATATCCTGGAGTGGGAGCTTGGCATTTCAGCTGGGGTTCTTCAGGTGCTAGAATGAGGTAGGAGGGACTGTTGCAGTATATATATGTATATGTATATATAAGTAAGTATATGTATATTTATATATATTTTTTGCTTTATAAAAATCAAGCAAAACAGGGCAACAGAGAAAAAATTGAAATAACAATTATAGCATCTTATAAAAATGGTATTTTAAAGGAGGGTGAAGCTCAGGATTGAAAAAAAGAAAAAATAATTTTATTCAAAAGATGCCACCATTAATTTGTGGAAGTCATCAAGAAAAAAAGGCATAGTATAATTAATTTGTTAATTGGGCACACTATTGTTTACCATTTGGATGGCTTAGTTCATTATAAGCTCCATATGTGGCAGAAATTTTGAAAAATGTTTTGAAAATTTGATTTTCATGTGATTTTGAAAATTGAAAGTGACAACGAGGTCTGTACAGCTTCTCCTGGTATGTGTAGCCCTGACTTCAGTGAGGCATCTCATGTTTATATCTTATGTCAACATTCACATAAGGTATATTTCATGCTCTAAGCAGCAGAATTTGGACCATGGTGAAAACTGATGTAACTTTCATCTTCTGTTTCATCTGACAGTTTGGCCTATTGCTTTCCCGAAACTTTTAAAAGAGAAAAATAACATTTTGTTGTTGTTGTTGTATCTTAAATAAAAAATTAGGGTTTCAGCCAGGGCACAGCATGGATTAGATTGAGTGACACTAGCTTCTGTACCAAAAGGTTAAAAATAAAGACAATGAGGGCTGAAGGGAGGTCTCCTAGTGATGCTTTCCCTCTAGGCAACCACAGTCTCTAACCAGAACTAAACCAGCTAATTGGAATTCTCTCTTTGAAACACCGGTCAATTCCCAGATAGTCTAATGAACTGCTAAAGCATCACAGGTTGGAAGAAATTGTTATTAAAATCTTGCTGTTCCCTAACCAGGTTAAAAGAACATTTGAAAATATAAGACAGGTAAATCTCATATAAAGCTTAGCAATTCATATCCTAAAAAGTATTACTACTCACAATAAGAAATATTTTAATTGACATTTGACTTGAAGACCAGCAAAAATATTATGGTTTCGCTGTCACTTGTTTGTACTCTACTCACTAATTTTTGTTCTAGAGTTTGTAACTTCATACTGGAAAAAAAACCAACCAAACCTCTTGCTGATTCATCTTATGATATTTATTTTATTAATTCTTAAATATTCCCTTTCTGTTTCAATCATACTATAATAATATGGCAGTTATTCAAAGGAAAATGAAATTACCGGTTATGTTGCAAATAAAATAAAATATCAGCTGTTTCTATATGCAGCCTGTTCTGATTGAATTTGGTTTTGGGAGGCTTGATGCCACAAAATACAGTTGAGAAAGGACAAAAAAGCAACAGGAGATGAGTTAAGGAACTGTTTGAACATTTGTAGGAGAAAATGATTTCTGAAAGTTACAGTTCATACCAACAGTGATAGGGAAGAACAGGAATGTAAGCTTGTGTTGCTACTTGGTTGAATGATTGCACAGGAAGATGTTCAGCTGGAGAGTACACTGATGGGTATACATGTTAGTCCCTTTGAAACAAGCTATGCTGGGAAAAAAAAAGAGAGTATACTTAGAAAAAAATTATTAATCTGCCCTTTCCTCTTAAAAGCAGTGCTTGTGATAACTGTGAATCTCTAATAAGTTGAGGGCAGTGCATCATTCATATATGGATGCTGGGTTTCTCTTGGTGTCAGTCAGAGAAACTCCTATCTCTTCATACTCCCAACTAAGACCATAAAGGTCAAGAGAGTTGCGATGCAGCTACCACCCCATGCTGGCTTCAGTGCTAGTGCTGAATCCAGTGCCAGTGTTGTTTTTTAGCAACCTTTGTAGTAATTTATTTCTTCAATGGATAGCTAGAAATACTTTCCTGTCCATCAGAAGAAATTCAGACGGTTTCTTTGGGGGCTGATTTAATCTGTGTTTACTGAGTATTCACTCAATTAGAGTGCTTGCTCAAAATAAAGGACTCTGCCAGCAGAAATCAGAATGAGTTCGTCCCAGGTTGGGTAAGACACGAATGTGCCCCAGCAGAGGCTGAAGAAGTGGTTTTGTCTCAACCAGATCAATCCATGCACTGAAAACAGGAGAATGGATGTGATTCCAAAGTTTATCAGAATTTATTTAAAGTTTTAATTTGGGTTAGAAAGTAACATGATGTTTGCCACCGAGTTTGCAGCCTCCTGCCAGTGATTGAAATGGCAGTGTGAAGAGCATGAAGGATTCATGACCCCAGATATGTGAACACTGATGGTGAGATCCATGCTGTTATGCACTCAGAGAAAAAAAAACCTTGTTATATTTGTGGGGATTAGTTCTTTTCAGACTTGAATTTTGCATTCCTTGCTCCATCTTCTTTACAGATACAGCAGAGGGGTGYTTTTTCCCCAAATGCATGCGGTAGCTCCAGGATGAGGACTATGACAGAGAATCCAATATTTTTGGCCTAGTGAAACTCTCTCGGAAGCAGAAAGCTCATCCGCGTGGGGACAGGCTGCAGGCTGCCCTTGCACAGCAATGGGAGAGATGGAGACGGCTGGAAATTAGAGAATATCCTCACTCCTTTTCCACTGAATGAAAAAACAGAAAATCAGAGACCACTGCTCCACTTGTCCCCAAGTACCTCAGGAGTATCCTGCCTTCAGGAGATCCTTTCTGGGCTACTAGCACCTGGGAAGACCTTCCAGCCTCAGCTGTACTGTAATAACAAGGTACGTTGCTTTGAGATGGCCTTCTTGACATGAACAAAAGAAGACTGCAAATGCTGCCTGGATGAAAGACATAGATACTTCCATGAAAGAGACTAGTCATGTCTCCCYGGAGATGTACTCTGCCTGAAATCCTAATTTTTGCAGCTAAGCTACAATACCAAGTTTGATATATTAAAAATTAGTTAAAAGCAATTTTAACTAATTTAAGTGCAAAATCTCAAATGACCAGAAAAGAAGAGGTTCTTTGGCTCAAGCCAGCATGAGCTGCCTCATCTGAATTTGGGAGGCTTCCTCTGACACACAGAAATACAGTGCAGAACAAAGCTGCAGAGTGATCTGAGACGTGCTATGCTCTCTGCTTGTGGACCAGCCCTGGTTTCCCAGTAGGCAATATAGCACGCCTTTCCTGGGCCACAGTCAGACTTCTGGAATGGGATGGGCATGTCTGAATAAGTCTTCTCAAATAATTTATTAAAACTAAAGATAGATGCATTGTTCTGTAACAAATGTCACTGACAAAATTCCTCAGAAATGGAAGTAGCAGTTATAAAGTTCTACTTTTAACCAGAGAAAAAACATGCATCAAAATAGCTAACCTAAGCCCAGCAATCTTTTTTTTTTTTTTTTTTTCCCATGCAAAGAAGAGGAATATTACCCTGTGAAAGAACTAAAAATATTTCCTCAACTCCTGGTCTTTGAATGCTATCACAAAAATAAACTCCACATCTCCAGCTTGCATAGAAATAGCCTGGAGACCAGCAATGGCTCCACAGAAGAGTCCATTTCTGCCTGCCCTGCTCTGGCATCAGCAAAGTTGTTTTGTCAAAAGCAAATAATCATCTGCTAAAAGTCTAAGCTCAGACGCAGACCTTATGGCATCCTGAATCTGTCAGAAGAGAGAGATAACAGGTGTATTTTATTTAGATATTAATTTTTCCAATTCCTTTTTTTTCCATTCACAAAATTATACTAGTCTGTTTACAACAATAGTGTACAACTGCCTGCATTTGTACATTGATATTGCTGAGTTACAAAGCTCGTTGTAAGATTTTAAAGGTTTTCAGTGCTGACTAATAAGCAGCCATAGCCAGCTGGTGTCAGGGTTAGGCTACAAGGATGCCACAAATATCCAAAGTTGGGATCAGATACAAAGACTGGCTTCTTTATATGCTTGTTACTCATGCCAATACCCTTATACTACAGCATGTGTTACTCCAAGAAGGAGGCAGATGGATGTAAAAGAATGATAACCATAACCTAAATGACTATGTGGCCTGCAAACTAACACTGCTTATATTTTTGCTAGTTCTCCTTAGGTCTGTCCAGTACCCACTTGATCCTAACCCAATTGAAAAGCAGTTGAGTTGACTGCTAACTATCCCCATGTTTTCAAACACCTCTGATTACCCTCCAGGTTTATTACTGATTTTCCTGTGTGTTCCAGCTCCACGCTGTCTATTCTGATTTATTCCATATGTCTTAAATTGAAATATGTCATGGTATGTAGGAAGTCTGTAATCCCTCTCAAGTTTCTGTTGCATACTGCTTGAATCTATGTGCTGTCTGTTGCTTTATACTACCCCTGATAAAGACTGTATTGAAATGGTCTAAAATACCAGCTGCTTCTTTCTTTTCAACTCTTGCTTTATCTCCTGATAGTCTACCTTTCAGTATTAAACATTATAAACCTATACTCTGGTTTGTATATAAAATGCAAAAGAGACAAGAAACATTATGAAATGCTTATAGCTAAAGCTGTGTTTACTGTAATGCTAACATCAGTGTTGCAATAGCCTAACTCTGATCTCAGCTGCAAATCTGAAACAGTGCAGCTCCCCCGCTCCCCTGCTCTATGGCACTCCAAATTCACTCCTGGGATAGCAATGGGACAAGGACTGTGACATCTCTACTGTCTACAAGGAATGTAGACATCCTACAAGGCTGTCTCTACTGTTTCTGGGCTATATGACTTCATTGTTATGCTGGTAGAAAAATAATCCTTTCTGCATTCCCTTGTTTGAAAAAGAAAAAAATCGCTCCCTACACTACTGCAAAGCTGAATAGACTGAGCTATTTTTAAAACCAGATTTAAAAAACAGTCTTGCTAATATATTAAGCTATTGTATGCCCTGTTAAATGGGCACATAACAATGTATTTTTTCATCCTGGATATGACCTACAGGGAATATTAAGGTTTCCCTAGCTCTGAATGTCCTGAAATGGTTTGTAAAGGAGCTTTCTCTTTTTTTTTTTTTTTTTTTTTTTTTAAGGAGAGAAGGCCTATGGCTCTTGCATAAAAAAATGCTTGTAGGACTGCACTCCTCTATTTGCATTCTCATTTATTCAGGCTATGTGTCCAGACTGACAGCTGGCAAGGGCAAAATGCAAGACAGAGCACTTTCTCAGGGACTGGCCCGTGAATGTGGAATGAATCAAGGGCCTTAATAAGACCCAACACTTTCTCTTCGAAGTGTCAGAGCCATAATTTTGACTTTCCCTTTTCTAGCAGAAACACTGCACCTCACACACTATTTTCTGGGGACAGAATGAGGAAAATTAGAACAGGAGGGATGCTGCTCCTGTTGTTTAAAGCATAACCAAGATTACTCCAGGTGCCCTAGTAATGAGAGCAGAAAGGCAATGTATTTAGAATAGACTAGAACAGAAACCACAAATATACCTGTTCAAATTGCCCAGCATTAGAATAAGAAACATCTTAGTTAAACATTAAATGCAGATGATAACAATCCTCATCAATCATCTCACTGAAACCTATGCTAAACTAGGCTTTATTGTAATAGGTTTCTGAATTTGCCTAAACAGACACTTAATATAGATTGTAATATTATCTAGGAATACCCTGTATTTAATTTTCTTCTGAGTTCTTTTGTATCTTCTATGTACTTAAAAATTTTGTTTCCTTTTTGAGGAGGAACCCTAGACTACTGAAATCTGTTAGCATCATACTTTTTCACTTTTTCTCCTGAAATCCTGAAGAAAGCTATCGGTAATAAAGATGAGAATCAAAGTCATGAGTTAGTGGGAAAGGTCTTTTAATCTGGCATTGAATTTCAGATGGTCACAACACTTCTCTTAGTGCTCCATATTATATCTATTTTAAATGCAGTGCACATGCACAAGCAATGAATGAAAGACTGTTTTAGATAGATTCATGAAAAACAAATGAATTTGGGGGAAAGCAAGAAACCCCTCAGTAACTTAACATGCATCATAAGAAATAAATCCAGATAAAATCTTCCTGCTATGGTTATTATGGTCTTTATGGTTTTGTTTTGTTTTGTTTCAAAAAATCATAAATGATTATCAGTTTATAAAATTTTAGGAGTAGGTCAAACAACTGAAAAATGTGAACCACAGACTGATGCACACTGGTGAGTGTTGGTATTTTCTCAGAGACTTATAACCCATTTATCAACCCTGATCAATTTACTGGTCCTAGAATCCATCTCTACTTTCTACAGTTTCTTTTCAGTATATGTGGAAAACTGAACAGAAACCCACATGCAACTGCACTCACACCTAAACTTGGTGTTACAGTTATTGAACTGGATGCCGAGATTGGTCTGTTAGGAAAGGTCAAACTATAATAATTTTCAGCACGTTGTGGCAAGTTCTGCTTATCAAAAGGGAAAATTTTGGAATTAGTGGTCTTTTCCACTGCATATTACGACTGCAATTTTAAACAATAAGTGAAAAATGGCCATACTAGGTCAGATGAAAAGTCCATCTCCTTTAGGACCCTGCCTCTGAGTTTAGCCAGTAAGTGAAGAGAGGTTTTAGAAAAAGCATATGAGACTTTTGCAAGTACTCAGTAACCTAATGATGGGTTCTCCTTGATTCTCTATTCTTTTTCTAGCAACTCCTGCCATTCCATTTGCCTTCTGACTCCTGCTAGACATTGAATTGATGTCCTGTAAAAAGCATCCTCAGTGATCCCACAATCAATTATTTTGCTCCTGTTAGTAATATACATTATTTCATAGTCATTCAAACTGAATTTCTCTGCTTTTTTATCACCTAGTTTCTCATATCTTAAGAATCACTTGTAACTCCTTTGAGGCTAAGTTTTAATCAGCTTGACCACCTTGGTATCAGCAGACAGTTGTCTTTATTCAATACTTTCCCTTTCTCCACATTAATTATGAATATTGGTAATAAATACATTAAATATTTCCATCATCTTTTATGTAATGTGTATGTATTAATGAACATTAATAATTTAATCTCGTACTTTATAAAGAATTAATATTTATCGAAAGTGAACCATAAATGGAAAAGTTTGAATTCTGTATAACAAATATCAGCAGTCTTTAAGAATGTTTTTCCTGAAAAATATGTATAACGTAGTATTCTTTTCTTATGCATTGTTCACAGCAGGGATGCTTTATCAAAGGTAATGTACCATTTTGAGGTATACGAGGGGTGGCAGTTAGAAAATGGTATTTTCATAAGGTTTTACAACTGACTGTGACTTTTTGTGAATCACTTATTTTGATAAATACATACATATATCAGTGTCTGTGCTATGTAACACACTGTTCATGAGAATGGTTCTTGAAATCCTCTTTCCCCAGAATATAAAKAGACTGTAGCTTATAGAGGAAATTGCATTTGATATGGTGGCAAAACAAGAAAAGAAGAGGCCTCAGTGACTCTTTCATGGCATTGTCCTTCATTTGTAGAGCAA
Source organism: Oceanodroma leucorhoa (assembly GCA_030449065.1). Taxonomy (NCBI): domain Eukaryota; kingdom Metazoa; phylum Chordata; class Aves; order Procellariiformes; genus Oceanodroma; species Oceanodroma leucorhoa. The sequence continues at coordinate 4,266,224 of JASVER010000072.1, read as the reverse complement.
CAACACTAAATTGCACGAGTGTGTTATTGAAGGACTGGTTTAATTCTGTAGGTTTGTGAGTTGTTGCCTGAGAGGTTGGCTGCAGGTGACCCTTGAAAGTGTACAGTTTAACTGTGAAGAGTTAATAAAACCTGGTGTATGCTGCAAGAGGGTTCCTCTCCGCAGCTTTTAAAATCAGCTTTTATTATGTAGGCCTGTAGCTGGTGAGGAAAAGGGATGGGAAAAAGGGAATAATTAATCCCCTCATCCTCCAGAATTCCTGCTGTTTCTTAAAGTAGGAATGTTAATGTTTCCCTTTGTTATAATTACCACTACTATTACTGACAGTAAGCAGTGACAGCATATCCCCTCCACAAAACAAGGAAAGAACCAAGGAAGCACTCATGATCCTAAGAACTGCAGTTCTTCCCTCAAGTGATGCCTTTTTCTCTCAGTTTGAAATAACCTTATTCACAGCCACCACCTCGATTTCATTAGAACTACTGATAAAATTATATTCTCCTCACTGTGTGCAAGGATTTCACAGTCTGGTGTTCACTTTGCCCAACACTGTTGGGCAGCATCATAGACTTAGCAGCTGAGAAAATTAATACCTTTTTCTGATGCAATCAAGACAATAATCTCACACATTTTTATTAATCATTAGTATCATTTAATACTATAACATTTAATGAATATCTAGTTTATTTTAATATTGTTATCCCTACTCTGAGAGACTAGACTCCAAAGAAGGCAAATGTAGCATATGGAAACAAACATAGACAAGGGTAAGGCAGAATAGGAGATAAGATTTAGTTGAGCAAGATCATCATTTAACAAATAAGTCATAAGGCACTGTTTAGATTTTTCAACATTTTGAGCTATACAGGCTGGAAAAATTGAGCTTGTTACAGTCTTTTGTCCACATACTTGTGCACAGGGAACTGCAGCTCTGCAAAATGACACTAATTAGTGTGAAGATTGTTAAAGAGAAAGAGCTTCCCGTCCACCAGGGAAAGGCATAGCAGAGCAGCCTGAGCATCGCCAAAACCCAGAACACTGCTGCTCAGTAGTACTAATGAGTTTTATTAGTTTACAGTATCTAGCTGTGTTTTTATGGTTTGTGAAATGAATGAATAGTATTTAAACTGCACTTTAACATAACAAGACACCACTGTTCTTCTAGTTTGCTTTCCAGGAAAAATTTCTCAGATGTTCCCCAGTAAGAAGTTTTGTTTGTTTTCTGTGGGCTACATCCCAGTTTCTTGGACAGTGCTTCTTATCACTACTATAGAAGAAGTATAATAAATGGGGTCATTCACATTATTGTTAGTGATGGACAACAGTCAAATCTCCAGAGGTTTGGATCAGCTTGGACAAGCACTGATAAATCTGGACCTTCTAAACCTCCAGGAGGTTCCTTTGACTATCTCTTTAACACTCCACTTTTTTGTAAGTTTCTAGCAAGGAGGTCTCAAATCCTGTTTGTTTTTATACTCTTTGACTCACTGGCCTCAACTTGTTTTCACTCTATGGCAGATAGATTTGGGTTTCAACTGGGGCACTGGTGCAAGGCAGCTCTGTTTCAGATTCATGAATCTCAGTATTTACGCAGTAACAAGACCATTACTCAGACTTAAGGCTCCAATACATACCAATGGAAAGGGCAAGTACAAAACAATGATGAAAACCTGGCTTTGCTTACCTAAAAGAGTTACTTGGAACAGCATGGGAAAAGTTGACTTGTCTTCAGTGTACAGTAAGCATTGTACAGTAAATTGCTCTCTGCCTTCATTTGAGTGGCAAAGTGTCCTATGTAGCACATAAGGAAGTTACACATTGTTATATTTAAATATTTTTAAATATTACACATTGGTTTTTTTCTTTAAATGCTTTGGTAACTAGTTCTAAACCAGTTATTTTTCTGGCTACTTTTTTTAGCCTCTCATACATGCTTCAAACTTTTAACAAGTTAAATCCTTTTTTACTGAGAGTTGCGTGGACACTTTTACTTCTTTTTCAATCAACTTTGTGTGACTTTTAGAACAGAAGGCTATTCTTTCTGATTTGATCTTTCTGACTGAAAAATCACTAAACCTATCCTAAAAACCATCCTAATGACCTCATTTCAGAGTCTGCCTGAGGTAAAAGAAGGTGAGATGCAGACAACCCCCTCACTTGCCATGTTATTTAAGGAGCTTTGGATTTTTCTGAGGATGCAAAACTTCCACGTGTTTATGTATTCAGCAGATTTCAGAGAACTGTCCCCCCTGATTTGAGGAGAAATTTCTTGTGGATGTCAGAAATTCAACTCATACCATTTCTTCATTTGGAAGGCATAACATACTGTAACTATTAATAATTACCACTTAGGTTCCTGACTATTTTTTTATCATTGGAATGTTGGACCCGGAAATAGTAACACAGGCACACATACGTACACACTAGGCTCCCAAAGAAAACATTTTCAGAAGAAAGCAGTATCCATAAAATTTGAAGTGGTAATTCATTGAGTTTAGACGATGAAGTGAATAATTAGCAGCCTTCTACTGAATATTCTAGTTTGTAGATTATCAAATTTGTTGTCATTGTTAAAATTTTCCTGTCCCCACAGTGGGGAATCTAAAAATCTAAACCAAATAAAACAGTTAATATCTCATGAAAATTACCTGCATTTCCTCTAATTTCCCACTTACCTTCATTTGTTTGGTAAATCCTTTAACAGTACAAAGTTGTTTACATTTAAAAGACATATTCCATCCAGGTTAAATATCTGGTAAATCTTCCTCTCTAAAACCAAACCAAAACAAATAAAAAAAACCCTTACTGTTTAAAATATCTCAAAAAAATAAAACTCTTATCAAAATATTTCTGTTATCAGTCATGGATTAATATCTGATTAATGTCCAAAATAATTTATATTTTCAGAAATAAAAAGGAACTGTTTTCAGTACAGACGTTTCCCTGCAATGTGTTCTTCCTTTTCTTGTTGCAAAAATTTTGACATTTACTGGTGCTTAATAAGGCATAGAGTGGATACACCGATTTATTCAGCATTGTCCTCTGAAACATATACTTTCAAATCACCGGCTAAAAGGAAAAGAAAGCAAGTGTAAGTTCTCTGTTCCAGCAAAGTGCAACAGCTTTGCAAACCACCAGAATGCAATTTTAGGTTTGCACGTAACACGTAACTTAAGAAACAGGTAGTCCTGAGTAATACTTCTTCTATTAATAGCCGACTGCCTCCTTTTGGAAACCATTTAAACAAGTGTGTTTAGCGATAATTCCACCTGTGCATATCATAGCATTTGTTTGCAAGCAAGTCTTTTGCCATTAAGAGCTAATACACCCTGCCCCTTATTGCTCCGCTGGGACGTTGATCCTGTAAACCCTTGTGGTGTGTTCAATGGGAAGCACGAGCCTGCCAACCCCAGCTCCTTTCCCCGCAGGGCCAGGAAGGATCGGTGGAGGTCTGAAGGATCCATCACCTGATGGCAGACCAGCCAGAGCTTGTGCTTCACCAACCTCACCTTGTAGCCTAACACCTCAGATTTTTATTTTGCACTTTCAAAGCAATGAAGCAGCTGCCAAGAGCTTTTCTCTTCTCACTGCAGAAAGTCACTTCCATAATTTAATCTTGTATATGAGTACACTTATTTAAGGTTTGAGCTCAGGGCAGTTGAAGCTGTATGTTTTGATACAAAGGAGGCTCTCTGGCCCCAGGACCAGGCTCCCACGCACACATGTGCCACGCTCCACACCTGCATGTCAGGGGTCTTGGCCCTCTCAGCATCTCATCATCACTGCAGCAACCAGTGGCACTCTTGCAAACACTGCATAATGATGAGTCCCTCATGGGGGCTGAGCAGCTGGAGGAGATGGAATCTTAACAAAGATCACCTCAAATTGCCATAAAACACAGGAAGTAAACCAGAGAACACCTAAGATATACTCTCTGAGACATGTTCCTCACCACTGCAGTCTCTCAAACTATCACATCCTATTTTTGTGATGCACTGTGGAGAAACAACTAATTAAGCATAGGCATAGGCTGGATTGCACTTATTAGTCACAGGTTTATACAAATCTTCTGGGGAGGCAGCTGCTCACTGTTTTAAGGTGCCCTCATTTGGCTCCTTTCTGTGGGAAAACCATGAGGTGGAGGGCAGACTCTCATCATCTTGTTTTTCTGGGATCACTTTAATTGCAAGCACTCCTGAGTTCAGAAGCAGAGGCTAGGAACAGGAAATTGTAGTCGGACTGGCAGAAAGAGACACAGCCACATTCTGGCACCTTGTCTATACATATGTGCTGGAGAAACGCATACCTTTGAAGATGAACTCCATGTGCTATTTTAGAATGTTTATACATGAAAAACCAGTTTCAGCACTGGCTTTGGTGCCTCTCAAGTAAATGAGACAAGAAAGTAAAACACTACTGTTTCACAAGCTAACTAATCTGATCCTGATTCTAGGCACTGCAATATATTTATAATACTTCACAACATATGGTGTCTAGAGGAAACGCTACCTTCTTTCAACAGTCTGGCAAATGTGTTTTGAGATAGTCTAATGACAGGAATGATTCAAGGGGTTTCAGTGGTTTTCTCTGGCACACGGATAATCTGGACACAAGTGCTTTTAAATGGCATTTTCAAAACTTTCCATGAGATAATGGTGGTTCTTTTGGGATTTACTTCAAAGCAAAACAGATATCTCAATCCTCTCTTACACATCTAAAGGCACCACACCTTTGAGTCAGACATTATATTCTTCACTGTACACTCCATGCATCAGAGTTAGGTGGAATAATTTATCTTCTTAATGAAAAGAAATGATGGGAATGGTAAAGGTTTTGAAGAAATGTGTTGCGCTCAGATCTAAATAGGTGTAATATTTCCTTTTATTGATCCCTCATGTGTTGGCTGCCATGGGAAGTGACAGTGTATCAGCACATGAGAACAATCATCAGACATAGCTGGGTTAAATGCTATTGTCATCTGACCATTAGCTGAATTTATATAAAGGCATTTTGGACATAAGCTTCCAACAGCTGACCCCATTATAATTAGAATTTGTTGGTGTTGTGTTGTCTATTTTTATGCCCCTGGTTTTCTTGCTGGAATGTCTGAAATGTGTTAGCATGTTGTACTGCTCCATCACCGCCTTGTGAAGGTGAGGCGTTGATGGATCATAAGCTGGGTGCCAGTCTTATAATAGGAATCATATGGTTTGGGATGCCTGAGACCAGTGCTGGGAAAAACAGACAGAGATGAGATGATCATGGACCATTTGGGATAGGAAAAGTAAAGAAAGGACCATTTACGGGAAATATTTTAAGCCTGCTAATTGCTTGGCTATCTGCAGCAGACTTCCACTTGATTACATATTTGAACTGCTTCAAGGCACATACTGTTTCCGTATCTTTGGCTCTCAGTAGAGCTCCATTGATGATCTAATGTGTAAAGCGCTGGTTTATTAATACACGCTTTACATTTTTACCAAAACCGAAATAAACTGGGAATGGTGAAGGCGGGATTTGAGCTCCTGTGAAGCTGAGCTCATATGTAGAGGCAACAGAGATACACAGCACCAGCCAAGAAGGCCAGATACGCTGTACTTTTGAAAAGCACACTGGGTGTCAGGGAGAACAGACTTGGGATCATCTCTTGGTATGTTCTCTAAAAGCAGTGTAACATCTACATGTCTTTCTTTTAGAGTTACAGCAAAAGTTGATTTAGTTTGTCAGCAAAACAGTAGATGAATACAGGTTTGTCGCTGTTTAGTTAAATGACCTTTGGGAAGTGTCTTGGGAGTTTCTCAGCCTGAGTCCCAAATTAGGTTTTGCTGTAGCACAAAGCATACGTAGCTGTGGAACGCAACTACTAAAAAGCACTGAACAGTGAAAAATTTTCTGGTTGCTGAGTCCAATGCTCTGATATCACAGGCGTTGTGCCGTATCATGCTTTGCAAACAGAATTATATGGAGCCTTGGCCTTCAATATCCCCATCCTAAATTTCTCCTAGAAACTCACTCCTCTGAAGGGAAGTGTTTCCAAATTGCTATGTATTTTAGACAAACTTCCACAGAGAAAAAACAGACAGACTTTGTTCAAATTAGCTATAAAAGACTGGAAATTAATTCTATAAACTAAGGAGTACTAAAGTACAAAGTGCTGAGACTAGTACATACTAGTACTTAGTATGTACTAGAAAAGGGACAAGTAAAAAACCAGTTAAAATAAGCTTTTATAAATCAGAAAGCTATCCTGAAACTCAGATACTAAATCTTTGTCAAAAGTCATTGCAAAGATCATAAGAACAAAACATGGATAAAATGTTCTTGTTCTTAAAAGAATCAGCCCTCTTCACTTCGTTAAATAATTATGAAGGATAATACTGTGGCATCATAAAGGGGCTTTCTTTAAGATGTCAATGGATAATTCAATATGCATTCTCTGTCTTTCTGTGTTTACACATTACCTTGCCAAGATGTTAGCGGAAAAGTGCCTGCTATTGTTTCTTAAAATCAGTTATTAAATACGTTGCATGGATTTTTCTTTGAAGATAAAGTTAACTTATTACAAATGAAATATTGCTTTGAAACTCAGAAGAGGTAAGGTGCAAAAAATTGGTTGCTGAGACACAGAATGAACTATTTTTTCCCTTTCCTATTTGTTCTCCTGTTTATCAATAAAGCTAACAAATCCATCAAATCCAAACCAAAGCTAATTAGTTTGCAGAGAACAAATTATTTGAAAGACATTGACCACTCATGCTTCCCTCCCTCCCCCCCCTTTGGCCAATAATATAGCATGTGGTAGATCCTTTATCACCACAGTTAATTGTTTATACTAGAAAGTCAACCTTCCTTGCTGGCATGGATAATCTTGCCAAGTGGAATTATTAGGTCTGGTCTCCTGCCAGAGTTTACTCCCAGACTTCATTATTTAACCGTTTCTTTGTATAGAGCTAGGTTGTCATTGAAGTTGGCACGAATTACTATGATACTTTTGTGCATACATTCACCAGAGCTGTGGGAACAAAATGAAAGATCTTGCATACACACAGAGATATTACAATAAGAGGCCTCATTTCCTCTTCCAGTAAGTTAACAGCATGTGGAAAGAGAAGCATGGAAAACCATGTGTGAAGAGCACAAAGAACTCAGAACTCATTTGCAGAAAATGTGGATTTTGCATTAATTTTCTTAATTGCCTGCGAATACTTCCTGACAAGGTAGAGCTCTCTGTCACTTGAAACCTTGCTGCTGGACTGGTCCCCATTGCCTACACAGTGTGATGTATATAGACAGACAATTTCTTGCTGTTTCGATTGGGTAAAACAAGTTGCCTTTTGAAGAACCCAGAGGTCTACAGCACACAGTCAAAACATTGTCCTGGTAATGTTGATGCACTGCAGAAATCTCATAAAACTGCCATGTTGAGCCATGCTCTGTTTTGTGGTCTTCACTGTAAAGGTTATGCAAGTGCTGTAGGGCACATGTCTTAACACAATATTGAGTAAATGAATGCTGCTATAATCTCAGAGGAATCCTTTATAGTTTTAAATTGTCAGAAAGGATGAAAATTCTGATAGAAGGAACATACCAGTCAGCAGATGAATTTGAGGAAATGATTGCTCATTAAGAACACAAAGAAAGACCTACCAGATGCATCGTAGAGGTGGATATACAGAGTACAGCAGCAGCATGATTTCTGCTTCCTTTCCCAAACCTCACTGGCATTTAAAAAACTCAGAGCACAAAGGTCCACCTGAAAAACAGGAAGAAAAGAATAATCTTTTCCCCACTCCCTGCATCTTTACATCATTGTCTTCTCTTTTATTTTCTTATCACTCTTCTTTAAATGACCCTCATAAAACAAACTCTTCCACTGCTCAATGGCAGCTTTAGTAAAAGCAGTCCCATGAGCTGAGAGTATGTCCCACAGCCGCTGGTGATGCTGAGGTCCTCTTCTTGCGCTTTCAAAGCCTCATTGTGGTCTTCATGTTTCTGAAGAGGTTATTTCAGTGGCACGAGGAAAATAACATCTTTAAATTTAGCTCTGTCTCTCAAGGAAATAAGGGGGCCATTTTAAGCACTTTCTTGTACTGGAGTTTCTGAATATAAAAGGAAGATTTTTATTTTTTATAGAAACGAGAAGGAATGGCTGAGAAAGACAGACAGGGACTGAATGCAGCAACGGGAGACAGGAATTCCTGCCTTCTCCATCTGGCTCTGATCTCTGGGGTCTTTAGCGCATGACTTGGTTCTCGTCCCTCAGTGTCCCTCCCTTTAAAATAGCAATTTTAAATTTAAGTAAAAGCCATGCAAGGCAAATTGTCAGCTGATGAGGAACAAGTCATTAGCAGATTCTTGGAAGGTGGCATTATAATCACATTGTAGGATGGTTAATTTACCTCACCACAAGAAAAGCTGTTACAGATCATAACTTCTGCATTTTGCTTGCCAGGATTGCAAGCCTCTGGGTCCGAGAAGAGCTGTGTGGTGACCTGAAGGCTGGTAAGACAAGCGGAAGAACTTGTGCAAGCATCAAGTCTTCATAAGTATGACAGAAGAATAAAGAAGTAAGTCACTACTGCTGAATCCCGTTTTGTGAATCTCTAAAGCTACTCAGAAGAGGAACAACTGGAGGCTGAAGAGTTCCTCAGACATCTTTGTTTGGGGTCATGTGCAGTGGGGAAAAAGCGATGCCTTATGAATGCTGACTCTATTTAATTCCAGTAGGTGCTCAGGGGCAAATATTTAAATTGTAAACAAGGATTTTGACCACAAAATACACATTTTAAAAATACATGATAACTTATGACAGACAGTGTTTTCCTACAGCATAATGTAACATTGTAGTTGGATCCCTTGGGAGGAATTGTGGAGCAATTCAACCTCAGGTTGTGTGGAAAGGGTGAAGGAGATGGAAGCTGAAAGACATCGTTTTCAGAACTCTCATGTAGGCAGCAAACTGAACTGTAACTTTTCTGAACCACTACTTATCCTTGAAGCAATTGGACCTATCACAGTCTTGCTTCACAGCCGCCTTGCCCCCACCACCCTTTCAGTGAGCGATAAACATTATTATGTGCCATTGTTCAATTTCTACAGAAAGCTCCTTCTGAGAGTTTATTTTAGAAAGATTCTTCAGATATCTCTTTGTCTTGCTTCATCTATTCTTCTCACCTTATAACACCTCTTTTCCTTTCCTCTGCCTCCTTCTTTCCCTTTCTAACTCTGACCTAACTTAGAAAACTCTTTCCCAATATCAGGGTTTTTTTTTAACTTTTCTTCTTTTCTTTCCATTCTTCCCACCACACCTCATATCTTTTATACTCTATCTCTGCCAATGTAAGATATCTCCAAGTGTTTAGGACCTGACAGGAACGAGACAGCAAAGGACCATGGCGTGTACATCATCCTCATCTTGCCCGTGAAGGGGAGCAAGTGTGCAATCACAGCTCCATGCCATTTCCAGAAAGGTTTGGCAGGTTCCAAAACACAAAAAATTCGACAGGTAGCAAAGCAGACACCGTATCTTATCTTTGCAAGTCTTATCCAGGATCCTTACTTGCGGATGGAACTGGGAGCCTGGCGAAGGCACCTCCTGTCCCTTATGTCTTGCCACCAGATGGCAGCCACTGTTGGTGGAGGAGAAGATGATTTCCTCCTCTCTCCCTTGCCATTAATCTCTTCTGGAAGTTGTGGTTACAGCTTACTGCTGTTGCTGCTGCTATCTCAGTTGTGATCTTTGGTGAACCCAGGAAAAATGACAGCTGTTTCTTCAATGACTTTTCATACCATCAAAGGAGCCTGAGAATCTGTTCCCAATTGTGGACTGGAAGAGGCTGTGCTCAACAACTTCGCCACTCCCAGTTTTTTTCTCTCTTTTAGAAGAGGGAGGTATCAAATAACTTTCCATTTTAAACCATCAGGAAAATTACATATCCTCTACTTCAAGCACATGACCTTGAAAATCATGGGGCAGGAGGCCTCAGGAACTGTTCTTGTGGCTGCCTAAATGTGATTACTCCCTGCCTGATTCAATGGTGCTTTCAGAGTTTTGGAGCTGTTGTGTGTGCTACACAGCATCACAGCATCCCAACAGTCCTGCAACCAAAGACCTTCAACTAAAAACCTCTAGGGCCCTAAATTCCACTTTGGGTGAAGTTATCCTGGAGTGCAGCCAGGCAAACACAGGCACACACTAAATAAAGCAAATTTTAATTTGGAACATTTCAGTGTTTCTGTGTATCCACATGTAGGCAAGCCACAGCCTTTCTTTGATGCTGGCTCCCCAGAAAACTCCTGCTAACTTCAGCTTAGCTCCTACAAGTGCACTCTGCAAAGTTATGTGTGTTGGGAAATCTAAGCTTGCAGCTTGTCTCTTCAGTCATGGAAATAATTGACTGTTATATACATCACCTTCTCTTATTTACTCACCCTAAAGAATGGTTTCCAGTTGTTTTTTTTGTTTGCTTTTTGTAGGTTGTCTCACTATGGTGTATTCACTGAGTCAGGGAAGAAGACAAAGGCATATAGGTATTATGTTTTCACTGAAAACAAAAAGAACAGCTCTGTTTCAAGAGTACAACAAATATGACCGTGGTGCTACCACAGTTCATTCCATTAACTTTTTGAGTAAGATTTTTTGAATTACCATATTCTCGTAGTTCTATACAACTGAAATATCATGTATCACATTCAGCAACGTCATAATATTATAACTCACTAAAGAAATCAAATGCCTCTGTAGAGGTTCAGGGTTTGATCCTTGAGCTGTTTAATATGCAGTGACACTTTCTATCCTTACAGATGGCTCCAATACTCTGCAGAAGCAGTACTCTATTTTTTTTCCTAAGAATAATGAGTTGAAATTTTTCTCTTGTGTTGAGGAAGTCATAGATACAACCCAAAACTTGTTTAGGCAAGTCATAGAAAAATGAGGTTTGAACTACAGACAGAAAAAATAGAACAAAAGTAAAATGACAGACAATGTGTTTCAGTGGATTTCCCATAGTATTTGTTTACTTTTTTTTCCAGTTATATGCTTTTGCTGATTTAAATATTCATGCAAGTGGAGTGAAGCACTTATAGCTGTGGCCTAAGTTAAATATACTGTGTGATGCAGAAGGCTTGAGGCTGTAAAGTGAGATTTGGCTCTGTGGTTATGTTTAGCAATGTAACAGGCCATTTAGTCAGTTAACTTCAGATCTGGGGTTAAAGGCATTTAACTGTTCATCTTGCTTTTTGTATTGTTATTTGGAAGACACTTCTCCTTGTCTTGGATTTCCTAAAGAAGATACAGAGACATGTCCCAAATGCTCTTGCTTTTCTCAGGATGTGCCATCATTTCCTTCCTAATCGATGCATTAAAGAAGGGCTAATTTGAATGAGTTTGATCTTTCATATTTTTGTTATACTTTTCTTGCTAGGGGCTGGATGTAGAATTTTACATGTGTCCTCAAGCCAACACCTGAGCTCCAGCTATCCTGGTGATACTGAAACAGAGGCCAAAGATCTAGTGATGTAACAACCATATCTGAAGCAGAACTAAACTCAAGTTGACAGAAAAATTAGCTCAAGGAAATTTCACAGTTTAGGAAGTTTGGGAGACTGACTGTTTCTTGAAGAATTACAGAATTTTTACTAATGCTGACTTCAAATTCCACTTTTACTAAACATGGATTTCTTTCAAGTACGTTCTCCTTGCCATTGGAACTGCAGATGGGTTTGTTAAGTGAACACATGTTAAAGTCATGCAGGTGAAGTGGGTTTTTTTCCCTACCTCTTAGGAACAACACAGAATTTTGGAGAGATTATTTTATTTTCCTGATTGTTTGATTTTTTTTAAATATAAATGTAGGTCTCACCTAAAACGAAGTGAATGAAGGTACATGGTATCTAAAACTGCCATAAGACTAGAAACTGAGACTGAGATAACAACTCAGATAGATTTTTTAATTCAGATTTTTTAATTCCTTACGGTGTTTTGCTTCCTTCTGGTATGGCTTATTGACACAGATTTCTCTCTAATCATAGCTCTTCAGATAGCATCCTGTTTCTAAAATTTACTTCAGCCATTCACCCTGATAACCAGCTTAACTGCAAATCTTTACAGAACATATCTTTTGTACCTCCTTACTCAAGAGAGGTTATTTCTGACTTTTTTTTTCCCTCTGCGAATATATTGTGGTCTGCAAAGAAAGTAGGATTCCAGGGCATAAACAGAGTTGTCTTCTTCCTAACTTTGCTATTTTTATGGTATAGTACATGCATGTATTTAGGGCTCACCATTCTTTCCTGATGTTTCCATTCCATAACAGTGAAAATCCATGCTCTCTCTCTCTCTTTCTTTCTCTCTTCCCTCCCTCCTTCCTTCCTTCCTTCCTTGTGCCTTCTTTTTATTTCTTTTTGTCTTCTTCTTTTTCTTTATTTTCTTTTTTCTTTCCCTTCCCCCTTCCCCTTCCCCTTTCCCCCTTCTCCCTTCCCTTCCCTTCCCCTTCCCCTTTCCCCCTTCT
>JASVER010000072.1:4242909-4253449 GCA_030449065.1 Oceanodroma leucorhoa | reverse complement strand
CCAAACCAAAAAAAAGTGAAACTCAAAGCACACTTACCCCTCCTCCCTGTATTACAGTACAACACAGTTGAAACTTGAATCTGGTTAAGGAGAATATATAAACTTTGCAAGCCTAATAAGAAACAGATTTTGAGTGCTTTGTAGCTAACAATTACTAGGAAATTGAATGTAAGAAATATTTAAGCACAACATGAAGATTTCAAAAGCAATGTTAACTTGCCCACATTTAAAAACTATTGTGTGATATACTATGATGAAAGTTCTATTTATTAGTCAAAATTGAAGTTAAATATGCGTTTCAAGTATGAGAGCACAATACCTTACTCACTGCACCTACATTATACTCCTTCATTACTATTTCCATAGATTTCAGTTGGCTACTAATCATAATTTAAAAAGCGTTAAGAGATCGATTATTTATTTCTAATGTAATAAACTCAGATAAAGAATGCATGAGGCTGAAACAAGGGCAAGTGAATTATAGTGTGAGAACACTAACTTTTTAATTTCCTTTTTAATTTAGAACTTATGTTGTCTTGTGATTTTTACCACACACTCTTACTTTCACATTTGCACAATTCTTTGTTTTTACCAGTAGCACAGGAAAACAGTTCTGGTACAAAACATTTTTTAAACAAAGGAATCAGGTGACAAGATACACTCTGAATCTGGAAGATCAAGGCAAGCTTATTGTCCATATCAGGCTGCACAACAGAGAATCAGGTAGACGAGCAATTGTCAGATTTATGAATAATGATCTTTACAAATGCAGACAGCAATACGCTTGGAAGTCTGCTACATATTCAGATATATTTTGCAATTAGCCATACCAATAAAACATTAGGCTCACATCTTTCATGTGTATACTCAAAAGAAATGTATCTTAGTAAATGTATTCACTCCAACAGAAAACCAAAGGAATAAAATGGAGAATGAAGTTTATATGCCGTACTGTGGTAAGCATCTCCCTCTTTCAGAATATGTGATGTGAGAATAACCAAACATCCAAACATTACCTCCCTCATATCCCAAAACTTAGAGGGATCCACTTTTCCCGTGATCCGTCTCTGGTGACATTTGTGATCACAAAATCAGCATGAAGAACCTCATCTGGTACAAGTCTTTCATCCTTCCCCTGAATTGTACACTCCTGGTTGCAACAACCTTATAGTTATAGGGCAAATGGGGAGGACCTTACTCAAGCCCCCTTGCATCTCTGCTGGAYTGCAAAAATGAGGCAGAGACTGAGTGTTTGTTACTCTGTAGAGAGAAAGCAGAAGAGGTTCTCTCACTGTTCCTGGAAAGGGAAATGAGACCCTGTGAAAGGCTGAAGAGGATCAAAAGCAGCACCTTTCACTGTCATCCGAACTGGAAATTCCCCCCTGGGCAACATATACCCAGTTGCTGTTTTTATGACTGTAGCAAGCTGAGGGCATCTGCAAAGCCCTCAAAGACCATAAAAATAAGGTGATACTGGGAAAATGCAAGAAAAGAATGTCTGATTTTCAGTGTGTGGTGGGAATAGTATTTCGTTTTACTTACTCAGACTACCTCCACCTAAGAATTACTTTACTATAAGCTGATCAAACATGTCTTTCCTTAATTACTGTAATCCTTTTTGATCCAATCCTGCAAGGTGTTAACCAATGGCCAAAGATGCTCAGCAGTTCTATGTAGGATGGGAAGTCCTGTATAAAGTTCAATAGTTAGTCTGTCCATTTAAACCTGTGCTGATTTAGCAGGGTAAGCCTGCGCTGGAGGCAATTTTAAAGCTTTTTAATTTTAAAATGCTTGATTTCTTAGACACAGGAAGAACTGCTGTTTGAAGCTGATCCAAGGAGGGGGAGGAGGAGAGACCTGGCAGATGTCATTTTGAGCCCTAGTAATAACAACCTCCTCCAAGCAATCTAACTCATCAAGCTAATAGTTACTCAGTCTGATCCTGCAGTGCCTTGAGTTTTATTTCTGTTCGGGTCTTCCTGAGATAAGGCTCTAAAAGGAAAAAGAAAAAAGAAAAAAACAGTGGAAAGCAAAACACATATAATCAACTGTCTGCAACTTTCTGGCACAATCAAGCCTGGAGTGAAAAGTCTCTAATGTAAATGATCCACTGACGTATATCATGAGAATATTTGGTGTCACAAAAGCACTGTGATATGTGTCTGATATTAAGGTGTTAGACAAGATTCCACATACCTCAGAAAATTTAAGTTTGCACAGTAGCTCAATGGTTGCAACTGGAATAGTAACTTGTGGGCCAGTGACCAACAACAAGTACAATGAATATTTCAATAAAATAAATTAGTCAAAAGAAATAGAACCAACATCACAGAATACTGTAGAACACTTCCAAACTGGAACTGTCTAGCAACACTTCTATTAGGTACAGAGGGATTAAGCAGAGAAGGTTTCCTATGGAAGAGCCAGCTGGTCAGTGGTTTATTCCCATTGACACATGCACAATCCCAGATCAACAGGAATTCAGCACGGTTGTAATCTGTGCTGCTGAGACTAGCACTTGGCTCCCTGAGATGACTCCACTACCATAACTGATTTTTGTTCCATTAGGTGGAAAACAGTCTTTTAATGTTTGGTGCCATTAGATATTCCAGTCTCAGAGTGCACTGGAAAAAAAAAAGACGGATGATGCCAGGAACAATAGCTAACATCCAAACGTGAAATTTTAGCTCTGCTCAACCAGATGGGAATTTTACCCCATAACATTGTGTCCAGAAATTTTGTGTAGCATAGAGCCCAGGGTGTTATCAGGTCCTCATAGAGGGAGGGAACAAAGAATAACATTTAAAAAATCCATAAAAATACTGCCTTTCCCAGGTACAAGATGGGCAAGTTCATATGTTCTCTTTTTACAGTAAAACAGATGTGATTCTCTTGACCACATCAAGCACAAAGCCTCTGGGAGTTTTTGTCTGGGGAATGGCATAACCCAGCTGAAGAACTATTCCCCATTTAACCATTTATGGAAAAGATGTCCTAAAGAATTTGCAGGCAGTTTTTAAGCCTTTAAGAATGAGAACTGAGAGTGACATGTGAGTCCAGCAGCTGGTAAATTAGTGCTTGCCTGTCAGTATGAAATAATATTCAAATAATCATTATAGCTATTTCGTGTAAGTACTTTCATTGGCTCTTCAATGATACCTACCAAGTGTGAGGTAGGATGCAAAGGTTAAAACCTGTAACTGTAACTTGGCAAATGTAACTTAGTTTTTTGGTGAATTCAGATACTGCATGTGTTTGCAGCTTCCCACAAGTTTTTCCGTTCCCAGATTTGACACACAGATATTTGGACTCTTCCAAAGGATAATTTTAACATATTATTGGGAAATGGAACTTGTGGCTATTGAAATATCGAGTTCTTTCAGATCGAGGTCAAAACTGACATAAGTGTGATCGACTCGAATGAGTCCTTAGAAGCCACAGCAAAATCCATTAAAATCATCAGACAGTGCAACAGGACTGGAAGAGCAAAGGCTGAGCCAGTGGCAGGGGCCAGGTGGGGGGCACAATGAGCTAATTCACAGGGCCTATGTGATCCTAGTTTTTACCAACAACATTTATGTTGCGGATTGGGAAAGAAAGCATTCTCTGTTTTGTAGCATAATAAATTGGGTGGCACAGAACCACTCAACAAACTTGACAGTTCAGTTACTGCTCCTTTACAGCAACATCCATTTCATGCACAGTTCGAATTTTGGACACAGAAAGTACCACTGAAAAAGAAAAAATAAATCTGACTCCACAGTCCTGGTTTTAAAGCTGGGCACCCCTGAGGCACACCATTCACTATCTTTCTTTGGTGTAAGAGGATGGAGGAGAGAAGGCAAACACCATGGTAAAAGCGGTTTATGGAGTGTGTCTTTCTCATGTCTTCTTCATAAAGGCAGCATCATTTATAACCAAAAGCCTTTACTATGGTTTTGGCCCCAACTGTCCATCCATGGGCAAAGTTGTCCCCTTGAAAAACAACAGCGGCAGTAATGAGACAAAAAAAACATAGCAAAAACAAGGCAATAAACCTAGAGTGCAGTGCTGCAGATGTACAGATAAAAGCCTCATAAAGTAGACTTTGTATGGTCTGGCAGACCCACCATAAGACCTGAATTTTAACTCACTAAACTGAGAAAAGTGTAACAGTGCAGTAATTCTTTTACATTGGGAGCAAAGCTGCTTGAGATATTACTTCCACCCACTGGGAGGGAATGCAATTTATTTGTGTTTTTGATCTTATACATTAAAATTAAACAAAACTCTTCTGACTTCTGGACAAGCAGAACTGGTGTTAAGGTTAAGCTAATGCTGTAGCTCTTCAGCCCAGGAATGCATTTCTTATTTGTACTCAAGCCAAGTTCATTCACTTATATTTTCACTAAAGCCACAGTCTTTTGAAGATGTTGCACTTGGACTTCCTCCCTGCCAAGTTTCTAAATTACAATGTGCTGTGTCCATGAGAAAACTGAAGAAGATTTATTAAGAACAAGGTGCCAGAATGTTTCACCCTCCTCCACATCAGGCCAGGGTAGTAGTAGCACATGAAAAGACACCGTCAATACGTTTTGTCCCTCAAATTTATAAAGAAATATTTTTTTTCTCCTTTCCCAACACTGGTTGTAACAACATTGAAAATAACTTGAAAGAAAATGTTTACTGATCTCTCAGATCTCCTTGTGCACTTCCACTCATAGACAACAGCTGTCTGCATCTCCTGACACTCTTTTATCACAATGGGCTAAAGACAGCGGAAAGACCTATTACATGAGTAACATATAAACTGTAATTTATAGCTTTATTGATGAGCAATTTATTAATTCGGGATTGGCTAGATGGGCTAAACAAAACAGCAAATCAAAACCAAGCTTCGTTTTTGTTGGATTGAAGAAGAAAGATAATCTGGGATGTGAAGCTTATCAAGAAGGTCCACATGTTTCTCTTTTGGAGTTATCTGAAAGGGAATGTGCCCATTTAGATGTCTGCTGCTTTCTTGTTGAAATTGCTGTGCCAGATCTCCCAGCCTTTCCCAAGCACAGTCCTCCCTCTACGCTGTTAGATTTTGGTCCCTTGGACCAAATGCCACCTTGCGTGGCAGTTCTGCAGTTCAAATCATCATGCTGTTACACGAAGTAATTTCTTCAGAGTTTGGGGAAAGACAGCTTTTTTCATTTCCCTCTTTTGATTTACTTTTATTGATGATTAAGCTTTTGTAAAGTTTTTCAAATATTCCATAAAATACTGAGACGGCACAATTCGTAGATCCATACCATGACTTATATTAAGAAATTAATAACTGGCAATAATTGCCATTTCACAGCATGACTTGAGACAGCATATTTTTCCCTGTATGTGATGCAGGAAATAACTGTTGTATGGTCAGCATTACTGTGTGGTAATGTTGGATTTATTATGGATACCATGGTTCATTAAGAAGCCTGATCACTACTTTAGCAGAAATATTTTGCCTTTGTACTGAGCTGATTTAAACTTACAAATGTGAAAAGTTCCACACTGAAAGGAGAAAGCTTGAATGCAGAGCACAGAGTACGAGAAAGCACTTGGGTTTATGAGCAGGACACAGGTCAAGGATAGTATAGTATTGTATATGATAGACACAGTTTTTCCTTAAGGCATAGTGGCAGCACAAACTGAAACCCTCTTAGAGAGAATACAGAAGGGTCTTTGAAAAGCTTGAATTGTTAAACATTTGTTACTAATAACCCAAATGACTTTACCAATTTTCATAAACACAAATTGTGATTATCCTGCTCTAGTCAGAATAGGACTTCATGATTTAATGCAAATAGGTCATGTCCCACAGGCACAGTTGGATTTTAAAGTATGAAGATTGAGTTGCTTCTCAAAATGTCAACAGGTAAAATAATTCTGTCCCGGAAATTTATTAACAATTGCCACTTTCTCCCTCCCCCTATTTGTGAAAGGCAGTTCTGACAGAGTGTGGTGAGCACAGAGTGAGTATTTATGGAGATGTGAACAGTTCCTTATTACCCTATCAGCATTATGTCAATAGAGAAGCTAGAAAAATCAATTTTCCTTTGAAACATTAGAACACAAATGGGGGGAGTGTAGCAAGGAGAGATTTGCCACCAATTTCACAGAGGCCACTATTTCACCCTAGGTTTTTTTCAAGACTGAGTTCTGTTTTCAAACTCTGAAATAGATTCCTCTCCTTTTTAATGTTTTCTTTTGGAACATTTTTGTGTTCTGCTTTGATGGTTTAGACAAAGTCCAAAAGGTGATTTCTAAACCGACTGGAAAGTATTCGCCAGTCTTCTCTCAAGGGTGAATTTGTCTCAGTAGTATTAACATATCAAACAAGGCAAATGATAAAATTTCTGTTTGCTGAAGTGCAAACTGTTGTGTATCAACTCTCTGTTCACTAAAAAGGGAGTGGGGGAAGATCCCATTTCAGAATGTCATTCCTACAGCCTCTGAATGGTATAAAATAACAACCAGTGCTTAACTGGCAATTAATAGTTCATTAAATTATCTCAAAAATCTCCTTTAGGCTAGATAAGCCCTGCTAGCCAAACTTGATTGGTAGATTTACTAGTGCACTGGGAGACCAGAAAACTTGAGGCCACACCAAAAGAGTGGCGGAACCCATCAGTAAGGTGCCATTAGTCTACTGATGTAACCACTGTTTTATGCTTCATCCCAACTTCTTGTTCTACCTGAGAAGTGCCTCTTGCTCCTTCTACACAGGTTTTTGGAGTTCAGTTCCTGATGTCCACCAATTCAAAACAAATCACCCACAGCTATTCCCTTGTAGAAACCTCAGGAGCATCTTGCCTGGAGAAGTTGGATTGTCTTTCAGTGCACACACAAGATATCCCTTCAAGTGTCTGTTCAGACTGTTCAGCTATGTATAAAAATAATCCTAGTGGAGAAACACACACAAAATACATACGTGAGAGTACAACTCCAGGATTCATTCTGGCCAATTTAAACTGTGAGATCTGGACTTGCCTGGATCAGTGATGCATTTAATTGCAGCTCACATCAGATATGCACCTCCAAGGGAATCCTGACAAAGATGAAGAGGACACCTCAAAAACCAGCTAGTAAACGAAGGTCCTTGAGTGATGAAGGATTTTCAGACAGTACAAAGGCAGCAGTGGCTAGGTTAGTTGTTTCAAATCTCTGAGGAAGGTTTTTGGGGTCAAAGCTCAGAGTGGCAGACATAAGAAAGAAAAGTCAATGTCCATCTATCACTCACACTTCCTTATTGTTATCTGGCATCACTGTTAGAAGTGTATTAAATAAAACATCATATTTGGAATAAGCAAAATAACACTTGCTCAAAGGTATTTCAGATTAGACAATTAATTTTATCTCTGTTATATCTAATTAAAAATTTCCTCAAATATCTATTGGAAGTGAGAAAGAATGAAGAAAATCTTGTACAGATAGTCAGAAACTAGCACAAATACCTTGAAAAGCCATGATATGAACTGGGAATACATTTTGAATAAAATTACCTGTTGAAAAACACAAAAAATTGCATCTAACTTTGTCTTCTAATGTGGTTATATCTCAAGACAGGATTTCTGATCTGAAGGCAAATACTCAGGAGCTATTTACGTTTGCTTTTGTTATTCATATATTTATTTTTCATAAGAGGAATATATTACAAAATAAAACACATTCTCAATGCATCAATATCTTAGTTGTCCATGATTTCCTAATATTCCCAGGGTTGGTTCCGATTACCAGTAGAGCAGCTTTCCTACTGGTTGGGTCACTTTGCAGGAGTCAGTGCTGTATTTGCTGTTCATCCACATGAACTCCAGCGCCAGACTTGCTGCAGAATTCACTTCTGGTTTTAAACCCCACCAAAACATGAAGGTGGCTTTGTTTGGAGCCAAGCAAGAACAAGCAAGCACAGTGTGCCTTTCTGCTAAGTGGCAGGGGACGCTGCTCTCTTAACGAACGTGACACCGCTGAAGTATTTTCTTCACCTGGACACCAACATTACGTTACTGCTCAGGAGCTGGTTTTGCTTGCAGCCTGCAATCACAGGTAGGGTGCTACATCTTGATGCCCCTAGTGTCGTGGTGGGCAGTGCCAGTTACAAGGAGCTGGAAGGAGAACAGTAAAGGATCTGACTYCAGCCTGGTGGTGCTGGCATAAGGTGGGAAGAAAGGGAGAAACCTCTGGTGCTTGTCCTTGCTTTCACTCCTATTCTTTTGTGGGTAATACAATTCATGCACAGATATGGGCACTGAAGTTCATAGAAATGGATGCAAGGCTTGGTGCCTGTTGATCTGGACAAAAAGAGTGCTAAGGATCATGTAGGAAATCTGGGAGGGAGCAGGAAACAGAGCCTTGGTTTTCAAAAACCTAGGAGAGTTTAATTACCAGACTTTTTTTCCCCAAGTTTCAGTTCTGTCCTAATGTTAAAGATATGCACTTTCCTCTGGTTGGCTGTGATGATCTCCTTGTCCATCAGACCATCTCTTGGTAAAGGGCAGGAAAAAGATTTCAACTTCATTTTATGCCCATAAGTAACCCAGTCACAAAGGAATTCTTTCCCTGAGTGTGCTGTAACATTCATACTACGGGATGCAGAAGATAAAAGATAATTTAAGTTACACTCATGCATTTCCACTTTTCTCTTGCTCATCAAATGGTAGCTCACTTCTTGCTTGTCTGTGAAATTTTACATGACTGGACCACCAATACACATCTTAATACAGAGTATTGGAAGAAAGCCTGAATAGGCTCTTCAGGCTGGAAAGCAGATATGCATATAAATGAGAGCAAAGCAGCAGAACTATCATCTCCTTCACCTTGAGATACAGGTGGAACAATGCATAGGTCTGAAGCGTGAATGGGAACATCTGGTTTTAATAGGTTAAAATGTTTTCTCCAAGTCTGTATATTTTCATTGTTGTTTTGGCAGATGGGAGCTCTCATGCACAGTCTCTAATCCCAGTTCTGCTGCAGGGTTTCTTTAGGATGATGCAACACTGTGAGAGACCTGAAAACTGGCCAGTTCCAGGCTCTCAGCCTTTGTCTGTTTCTTGGAAGCACAGCTCACTCATTAAGCATCCCTGAATTTTGCCGGCAACTGTGGCTGTCTGGACCATATGTAAGATAAGCAGATTCACCTTTCAGTAGACTGGAGTCTAGAGAAAGAGAACAGACAAACTTCTGGCAGATTGCCCTGTGTGGTTGTAAATGAATGTAGTATTTCCTGTTCGTGTTACAGTTCCAGGAGCTGGAACAGAAAAAAATGACTGTTTTGCCATGGAGAGCACGTTTGAGCAAGGCAACCCAATAAAACACTGGCCCAAACCCATATTTTTTAAATCATAAAGCTATGGTTAAAGTACAGTTAATGCAGTGTAACTCTAGCAGCTATACAGATGTTATCATACCCATCTAGTTTATTACGTGAAAACTATAGTAAATCTGTCATGATTGCAAGAACACTAGATTCTAGGTCCCCTAGTAATAATGTGGTAAAACATGCTGAAGAGTAGTTTTATTCTGGCATCTACCAAATTTATTAGATTGAGTATAGCTTGAGGACACTGCAATCCCTAAAAGATTGTTATGATGATTGGGCACAATTTTTAATGAGTTATCCTAATTTTCAGAAAGTGTTTCAGTACCACTAGAGATGATGCTTGCTGAATTAAAGGCAAAGTGTGAAAGAGCTGGAGTCTGAATTTGCTCAGACATGTCACGGTATACACATAAATTTTATGTGTGTTGTGTCTGCAGGTTGACAATGTATTGCAGAGTTTATAAAAAGTAAAGCAGTAATGAGAAATTAGGAAGGAATTATATGCTCAGTAATGCTGCCGCCAAGCCTGCCTATCAGCAGGTGTGAATCTTTCTCTTGTGTAAGTTGGACATGCTGTAATACTAAATCAGAAAAAAAAGTTTAAAGTGAAAAATAATTAAGACAAATGAACTGATGTATGTTTTCATTCATTGCTACTTCAATACTATGGGTTCATTTAGGTTTTGCCCCCTATTTTCTTTAATACAGGGAAGTAATCCCAAAAGTCTTGAATTGCTCTCCTTAAAATCTTGGCTATGACCCACTTTCTCCTGTGGGCCAGATGACACAGCATCTGTGACAAGTCCAAGAAATTAGCTAAGAAGCCACTGTGATGGAGGAAACAATGAATGAGTGGTGATAACTAAGATAAAATAGTATGTAAGTGTACAGACATTACTACATGTCTTACTCTTTTTCACCTCTGCTTCATGAGTTACTGGCAATATTTAATGCAGTAAGGAAAGTGTCTAAACCTGGATATGAAGATGTTTGTTGAAACTAATATCATAGAATCATAGAATCATAGAATCATTAAGGTTGGAAAAGACCTCTAAGATCATCGAGTCCAACCATCAACCCAGTACCCATGCCCACTAAACCATGTCCTGAAGCACCTCATCCACACGTTTTTTGAACACCTCCAGGGATGGTGACTCCACCACTTCCCTGGGCAGCCTGTTCCAATGCCTGACTACCCTTTCAGTGAAGAAATTT
>JASVER010000072.1:4097490-4240309 GCA_030449065.1 Oceanodroma leucorhoa | reverse complement strand
ATGCACTTGAGCTGGGCTATCGACCTCACCCCCGACATCGGCATGCTACCCCTAGGCTCATCTCTCTCGAGCGTGGCTCTATCCCCTTCCCCCTTCGTACCTAGTTTAAAGCCCTCTCAATGAGCCCCGCCAACTCATGGGCGAGAATCCTTTTCCCCCTTTGGGACAGATGAACTCCATCTGTCGCCAACAGGCCCGGTGCCTTGTAAACCTCCCCATGGTCAAAAAAGCCAAATATGAATGATAATACGTACATAAGCACTCACAGTCATCATCTGGTGCCTGCTCAAGGGTCTCCGAGCACATTTGTAGGTACTGTTGAAGTGCTCACATTTGAAACTGGCGGTAAAGTCAATAAATGTGTCTGCAACAGAGGCTAAATAGAATAACTGAAAACATTTTAAGCTAAATCTTTAGAAGACGGTAATAATAGCCTGCAGTAACGGGATGGTAACTGAAATAGAGAGTGGATTTCTTATTGAACTCTGTGTCATAATATTCACTTTATAGTTTGCAGTTGTCCTTTGGAGACTATAAAGACAGAAAGGGGCTGTAGGGATTATCTACTGAGACTTTCTAAGCCTGTAGGAAAAACAGCTTGTTGGGAATATCACAAGATGTCTTTTCTGAGAGGTCCTGGCAATAAGCTAATTAGTGGTGGGGAGGGCGAGAGAGAGCCTGGCTGAGGGCAACTCAGCTCTTCCCTGCTTACCCCTCCTCTCCTCCCAGGTTGCTCCTTACATCTTTGCTCCTCAAGGAGACAGATAGTAAATCTTTTGTCTGGTTCCTACCATTCCTTGGAGGCTGCTGTTTGGCAGTGTCAGTGCTTCCTCATTGCAGCTTTTTTTTTAGCACTGGAATATCTATATACAATTTGTATTCAGGGTAACTTCAGACTCAACCTCTGTCCCTCTGTACATCACAATGCGTTGTACACTGATGGATGAGGGCCCTTTTTGACCTCTTAGACAGGAGCACTCAGGGAAAACCTCTTTCTGTGCTCCTTCCTCCCATTTGCCTCTATCACTTTCTCCTCGCCAGCTGCACAAGGTTGACAGAGGAACAGGTTTGCATTGCTGACTGCATCTTTTCATGGCAAACCATGAACCGTGAAGCCCAGGCAGGGTCCTCATTCCCTGTGTGCAAATATTTCGATGCAGTGTTTTGCTAATATGTCATAGTAAAGTCTTTTTGCCTGACTAATTAAGATTGAGATGGAAGGTTGGTACGTTGGCTGTAGATGTTTTGATTGTAGCCTGTAAAAACAATGCTATTGTCTGTAAGAGAGTAAACTGTATTCTTTCAAATGTGTGTCCTAGTATTTATCATAAGAAAAGGGCCTTTCTTTCCATAAAATTGTGTTTTCTTTTTCTCTAATAAAGTTCAGGATCAAAAGTGAAGTGAAATCCTAACTTTCGGAAAGCGAAATTAGCAGCAAATGAAATGAGTGGGGAAAAATGCTTTTTTTGAATCTTCAGATCAGGGATTTAAGCAGAAGATAACAGCATGTATTAAACTGAAGTCCTTGGGTCTGTCTGTTTGTCTGGTTCACAGYTGTACAGGTGTGCTGATTTCTGTTAGTGACTCAGATTTCTTCTACTGTCTCTTGTGAAATATGTGCATGTAACAAAAAGTAGGTGGTCTCTCATACAAACGGTAGTATGTTTACAGTCTAAAATAGACACATCCTTCCTTAAGGAATGAGGAATTGTCAGGGATAATCTGCTTCTGGGATTATTTTTCCTTCTGTGCCTTTTAATAGACTTGTGTAAATGCACACTGATTCTAAAAAACTGTAGATTCCTGTGTCAACTTAACTTCCCAGAAAAGGATGAATCTAGGCATGGRTCTGGGGAGAAGAATTTGAGGAACACAACTGTCAAGGTGCAAAAGGAGCAGTGGTACAGCTGAAGCTGTCCAAGAGTTTGAACAACTTAAAAGAAACAGGAAACATAATAAAGATTCTTTCTTTGAATACATCATGGTCAGTACGACCAAGACTGTTAGGGAGTTTGTAGGACCAATATTTTATAGAGCCAATAGAAGTTCAAGAGGCGTGCTCAGATGCAAAAAAGAGGGGACTTCCACACAAAACCCCTCTTTACAGAGGATTAACTACAAGATCTATCTCAAATATGAAGTGCTGGTATAAAGGGTTTAGTATGAATAAGTAAAATGGTGTTCATGCAAGATGTTTGTCTTCTAATGTAGCAAGATGTCTGTGTTCTAATGCAGCTCAAGGATTAAACTGTTTGACCTGTTAGATCCAGAGAAAGGAGTTCAGGGAACTGAAAGGTGGCTAATGTAACCGTAGTTTTTAAAAGGATTTCAGGGAATATCCAAACCAGGAAGCCTGATGTCTTTATTTGCTCGGTAAAGAATAGAATTAATGAGCATGGGATAAATCTGGCATTGATGAAGATTAGACATGTTCTTTCATAATAGGAAAGAATGGAGAACAAATCCACTGGAGTCCACAAACATTTCAACAAAGGAGATCAAGTAAATGCAATCTACTTGGATTAGCACTCAGCATTGGCCAGCAGCATTTGGTAATCTCACATCACAGGCTTTTAAAGAAAGAAGAGCGGAAAACACATAGTATCCTACTCCAGAACAATCTTCCAGCAACCTGTGGTTCAGA
This sequence comes from Oceanodroma leucorhoa, assembly GCA_030449065.1. Lineage (NCBI taxonomy): Eukaryota > Metazoa > Chordata > Aves > Procellariiformes > Oceanodroma > Oceanodroma leucorhoa. The sequence continues at coordinate 4,237,665 of JASVER010000072.1, read as the reverse complement.
GACTTCCTGAAGCAGGTGTGGTGTCTGTTTTCTATAGCTTTTGGTGTTTTTTTTCTTCCAGGAATATGTTGCTTTCTTGTGTCCATGTAAACCTTCAGCCTATGCTGTGTCTTGTGGTAAGGAGTTCCATAGCTTGTCTGCATGTTTTGTAAGGATCCATCTTCTTTTGATTTGTTGAACCTGAGAGCCAACTAGTTTCATTTGATGGCCTCTCATGTTGTACTCAAAGACAACGATTCCACATCAGGCATGATAAAACGGTTGTCAGTCACTTTCCTGTTGCCTTATGTTGTTTTCTTCCAGTTTCAAGAATTGTAGTGTTTAGTTATTTCTCATGCCAACATTTAATTSACCTTGTTGTTATTCCCTGTAATTCTTCCAGTTCTGCTGTTATTGAAGACAGAGGACCAGAAGTACTTGGAGTTTTAAACTTGAAATTACCATGTTTTATACAGTGTCAGAATAACGTTTTATTTTTGTCCCGCATTCCGACCCTCTAATTCTGAACGCTCTGTTTGCTTTTTGTTTGCTGCTGGGTGTAGAACTGATGTTTTCATAGCTCTCTCACCCAAAGATGCCATTCCAAGACAATAGCAATCAACTCAGAGATTATCACTGTACAGATGAAAATAAGGTTGCTTTTCCTCATGTGTATCACATCTATCTGCATTGATGTTCACCTGCCTTTTAACACCTAGTATTTCACTATTGAGTTCTTCCTAGAAGTCGTCACAACTGGATGTGATCTCCACTATCCTCAATAGAACTGTCAACAGATCCGCAGGCTGGGCCCTGAAGCAGTGATGTGATTGTCAGAAGCCAGGTAGTATTATTTTGGTTTTTAGCTGTTTGTGTATCTAAGCATTGCTGACCTGATGGCTGCAAAAATGCATATTGTTAGAGGTTCACAAATGTGATTTTGAAATGTGAACAAATGCGTACTGCCCACATGCATCTTCATCGCTCCTCTGGAATTAAACACTGAAATGGACCAGAGTATAGCCAAAGTGAGTGTGTAAAAAACCATGCAGATACATTTGTTACAGCACTTCTTCTACAGAAGATTGGGTATAGTTAGTTTTAAGATTTGCTTTTCTAATGGTTATGTCTTGTCTGGTCATAGAAGACATACCTTTGAACCATAGAGTACAAAATAGTAAATTTCTAGAAGTTACAGCTTAGCTAATAAAGAATGCAGCAATGGGTCAGTGCAAAGATCTAACACATCTCATTCCAACTTCTTTCTTTCAGGTCTCTAACACTGAAGAACTGCATTAAATTATCTAGATTAAAATAAGTTTCATAGAGGCGAACCTTGAGCATACTGTGGCATATCTAATTAAGTTTTTGCTGACATTTGTCTATAGGAAAAACTAAATTCAACCGTACCATTTGATTATCACTGGGCCGAGTTCATGATGCTATGATTAAGGCAGTGACAACATTTTCATCACAGGACTCTTTAGCAGCTCAATCATAGATTTAAAGCTGAGATAAATCCTAGCATCCAAGATCTTACTACAGTAAAATAGATGAATTTATTTTTAAACACTTAAACAGAAATTAGACAGGTCACTTCTGAAGTACTCTGCTTCCACACTCCCCCAGTTGAGATTAGCTTTCATACTGTGGCTTTCAGACTGATCAAAAAACCTGTGAATATTTAAATGTTCCATGAGTTTAAATACATCTGCCTAGAATCTGCTCTTGGATGCTGAAATAAAACCTGTATAACTTACAGTTTTTATTATTAAAATAGTTTGTGTAAGTACTTATCAAAAGGACACCCTTGGTGGTACCTATGCAACTATGACAGCTGAGAAATGCACATAGTGAAATTAATTACGTGTTGGTCAAGTTCTTTTTCTGAGGGAAGAGGGAAAAAGCTGAATGCTGTGATCTAAAAACTTGGTTTGGGCACAGTAATTTATGTCGCTGACAGATTTTTAACACAGATATTTCAGTCCGTGATGTGCATGTGTTTCCATTAATGGGAATTGTGTAGATGGATTCAAGATAATACTTTAATAGGTAGGTGAAACAGTAACAGAATTAACCCACAACTGTTAAAGATCTACAGGCACAGTTATTTGTTCTGCTTCCAAGGATCTGGTCATTGAGAAAGTTTAATTTCAGACTTAATTAGTTGTAGCTCCAGATTCCCTGTGTGAGATTCCACTATGAAAAAGTTACTCTATACAGGTTTTTATACATAAATAATTTTTTAACATACATATGATTTTTTTTTCCATAGCTATTAGAACTACACAATGAGAAAAGGACAGCATGGATGTGTTGTGTTAAAGGTGAGCTGTGAATCTTATTACTATGCTAACAGTTTAGAGCAGGAGACTTGAGGAAGAAGATCGTGCCTGTGATGAGATGCCAAGCTGCCAGTAGAAGCAAGTTCAGTGCTTTATCATTTGTACTCCATCATATTCATGTATAAAAGGGAGAATCCTTTCAGCACTTTATCATGTCAGTTTGTCGTCATGAAGCATACACTGAGGACAGCAGTTATACCACATAGCTTTAGACACTAGACAGACAGTATCTAGTCTTCCTGTATTCTCATTTCTTCATGGGAGATTTGAAGCAGAAAATAACTTACGCAACAGTCCTGTCTTCAAACAGAGTAAAATTTTGCTTTAATCACTCTTACACAAAGAATAAGGTCCAACACTCCAAGATGTAGCTGGTCTCCAACATGCCGGTTAAAGCTGCCAAATAAGTTTGGAATGTTTCTGGAATTGGTGTTTTCTATCATTTCCTAACATTGTTTTTTTCCTAATGTTAGTGTAACTTTTAATTTGAAGGATTTAGCTTCTCGTTGCCTAACTGTTGCCTTCCACTCCCAAGCTGGAGAACATGTCTTCAACCGTTAAGTGAAAGCCAGTACTCAGACCTCCAAGCTATCTTTAACAACATAGCTCTGCATGTCTGATGTATTCTGTCAAGAACTCATTTATGTGGGTTGAACAATACCTTTGTTAAACCACATTCTGCAAAACGTGTTCCCAAGCTAATGCTTTTTCTTAGGCATGCCAAGGTACCTCAGGCTAGTTTGAAGGGTGTTGCATTGTGTTTCACATGTGCTGTGTTATGCTTCAGGTGTCCTACTACATTTTATTCTATAGACGTGGCCAGTGTCTGTTTAAAACTAACATATGCAACTCTTCCTTTCAAATACAAAGAGCCTTCTCCAAGGAAAACTGAACTTCTCAGGTTTTTTGTTTGTTTGTTTCTGATTCATTGGCAACTGGGACATAGATGTGAGGACTAGTTCAAACTTTGCAGGTCCCCCTGTTCAATAGTTTCTTTCAGCACTTTAAACAAAAAAGGAGCATGAGAAAGTTTCAATGTACTGCCCTATATTTTCATTAACTGAAAGTTGTACCACCAAATGTTTTTAATAGTGGCTTGTATTGTCATTTTAAATTAAAATCAAGCCCCATTAAAGTATAAAAGTTGTCCTTTGAAAACTAATGCAGACACAAATTTTGTATCCCATTTTAACATGCAGCTCACCCAAAGTGTCTTTCAGGTATGTCTGATATACTCTCATTCAGTGAAAAATTCTAGCTTGTAGGTAGCATATTAGAGCACAAAACATGTTAGTGTGACATTATCAGTAAATATATAATTATTTTTCAAACCCCTTCCTGTTTCTTTAACTTCTGACATTTGGGTGGAAAATTTGTCAATTTTAGCACTACAAATGTGTTAATTATGAACATGAATACAATGAAAGAGAGAAAGGAGTACGAAACTTTAGAAGTTTTATTCTTGGCAAAAGAAAGATGAACATTCATTCATGACGGACTATTTTTATTTTTTTCTTTAATAAAAGAAAAGCCTTGTTGATTATTCACCTCTGCTTGGTTTAATTTCCATAATCCCTAGCTGGATTCTGACCTTTTTGGTGTGGTAGCTCAGTTTCATCACAGCGTATAATGGGTCATATTCTCTTCTTAGTTACACCCATGCAATGCCAAGCACATGAGGTCAGTGGGATTGTAAGGGTGTAACTAAGAAGTTGTTTTGACCCATCATCACATTCTCTTTGGACAACAGATAGAGGCACAAGTTGGTGAAATATAGATGGAATACCAGGTAGTCAAAGAAATGTTTGATCGCATTATAACTATGCTGGCCTCTGTGTGCTTTACAACCTCAGATCATTTGATGAACTTTTGACAGATGGTTTATTAAGAAATATTTCTGCTTTTGATGCATTTCCAAACTGGCTTTTGATTATCCATTATTAGTACTGTATTTTTCTACAGTAGTTCCTTGGAGTTGTAGGTTGCAGCTGGTTACTACAGAAGTAATTAGGACGTGACCAATTAAACAGATTCAACAGGTTCTGTAGTCCCTTGTGTGTACACAGCAGAGCTTACTTTTCCTTTAAGATGCTGGTGTAATAGCAACATACTTAGACATAGTTCAAGATGTGATTTATTTGGTAGTGATCTTCTTTAAATAGAAATACACAGCAAGAATACCTAGATTCTTTTTTATTTTTGTTGAGCTGTACAATATGCCACCCTAGAACCCACTATGCAGCACTTGGGCAAGACAGGTGTAAACAGGGTCTATATGACGCCTTTAGTCTTTTTATCTAAATATGACATTCAGATTTGCTTTATCTTTCCTGGAAGTAGATTTTTTTATGATGTAGCTGAAAGCAAATGAGATTCATGAGGATTAGCTTATCATGCAACAGCAACTTTCCAGCACAAGAAGATTGTGTGGGAACTACAATGTTTATGGCCACTATGCTTTGCAGTTCTTCTGCTATCTGTAAAATAGTCAGAGGCTCTCACTGTTTCTACATACATGTATGTGCTTCCTCTCACAGATCTGTAATGCTGTAAGCAGAGCAAAGGAATTCAAATGCACTAAACCCAGCTTGTTGTAAGGAAGTTCAGCACTCCCATCTGTTTTCTTCCACCATGAGTCATCAGATACGGGAATCGACCTTTGGCTTATTCTTAACATAGGGGGCATAGCTTCACTCCTGGCCTTGTCCAGCCATCTCCTCTTCCAGGCAGAGGTCAGCACTTTCCCAGATTACTCCCTGGGATGTGAGCTAAGTCTATCGATCTTCCTGAGAAAGTAAGGATCCACCAGCATGCTGGAATGTCCTGAGGCCATAGTAGTGTTCTTGGGAACAGACAACTTCCTGTAATGACCTAGTCCATGTTTCACCAGAAACGATGAAGCCTGAAAGCTCCCTTTGCACCACTTTGCACTTTCATTATCATCCCAGACCACCTTGCTCTACTGATGACTTGCCAGTCCAAGTGTGAAGACATGAGATCAAAATGATTATGAGACTACTCAACTACTCATGAAATTAGTGTGATCGCTTCCAAGTCTTTTCCTTTTTTTTTATGTTTCAGATATTTTCTCTTACGTGAATGAAGAGACAAAAATAATAGATTGGGGATGAGGAGGAGATATCTTTGGTTTTGTTCTGAACAGATTTAGATTGAAAATCAATGACACTTCCCTCAAGCAAACTGCTCCGCTGCCAGATCTGACATAAGGTTTCTCTGCTGCCAGGGTCCTGACATTTTATCCTGCAATTAGCCCACCTGCTGGTTTGTGGGTGGGTTTTTTTCCCCCCAAAGAGCTCACAAGTTTGTTTCAGGATGTTCACACCTGAAAATTTCTCCAGGAAATTGAGCGATCAGTTCAGTTTTCCCTCAGTCAGAGGGGTTCCCTCTTTTCCACATCTGTTGGCTATGCTGGTGCTTCATCACTCTGCAGCAGAAAATGCAAGATCCCTGACACTCTCTGCATATGTAGCTTTGCAGTCCAATGGCTGTCGCGCTCCTGGAAGAACATTCTTGGTTCTGATCCCTACTCCTACCTCCACCTGTGTTGCCTGTAACCTAATGATTAAAGGTCTTTTTAAGAAGCTGAGGAATGAAGGACTAAATGCTGTCAGTCTAAAAGAAGGTGTTGAACACCAGTCTACTTGCTGGCTAAGCCCTCTTATGTAAAGTTTAGATGATAGCTTCTGTTTTCCTTTATAAAATAAAGGAAAGTGTATATATGTTATGAAGGTCCTAATCCTTTGGCTAAGTCTCAGGTCCCTTCAAAGCCTTCAGATTTGGGGTCTTTTTCTGCATAGTCTTTACAGGTATGAGTCAAACTCAGGGTAGCTCAAACAGCTGCATGCAGAGATGTAGAACTCTCTTGTCTAGGGAAGACAACAGTGAGAGATCAGGTAATGTGGTAACAGCCAGGATTAGGCAGCAGGCAAGAAGGAATGGATTGCTATTTTGTACTTGCATGCTTTACTTCCAGCTAGGACATGCCAAATTAGGATTCAAAACGCACATCAAATGTACAGGAAGACATACTGTGGGAAGACCCACCTGTGACTGTGGTTTTTTTTTCCCTATAGTGTGCATGTGGTATTGTCAGTACAAGTGATTTAGTGGAAATGGCAAGGATTCTAAAGACTATTTTGGACTTTGGTGAAGGATGAAGTGCAACTGGTGTTGCAAACTCTACAGTTTCTTTCACCAAAGTTTTGGTTAATGTCCTCTTGGGTACTCATGCTCATGACTTCAATGGGAGTCATAGATTACATAATGAAGAGTGGAATTTACTCTGTTATGAGTCACTAAAAAAAGTTTATAAGATAATATTTTTACAATTAGGGTTTTAAAACTTCTTTGTGCATTTGTTTGTGTTATGGTTCACTCCACCCCAGAAACCTTTCATTTGAAGTCATTAGTTCAATAGAACAAGAGAGTTATCTTGTAGTCTGGGAAAATATTTCAGATTGAATCAGGATGAAAAGTTGATCTAAAAGCTTTACCAGGATTCCTCCCAAAAGATTTTTTTACATGGAGGTTGTTTTTAAGTGATGGTATTTTTTTTAAAGGTGGGAGGAAGGCAGGATATTGTTGATTACACCAACCCAAGGGATTTAATGTTGAAATCAAGACACACTCAACCAGGGTGACCCAGCATGATACTTTGTAACAATGTCATTGTAGTTAATTTCTTAGTGTAAGTTTAAAATAAGTTTTTAATCTTGTTATGGAATAAAACCCAATGAAGGCCTTAGCTGGTGGGAGATGCCTCCTTGCAGTTTTGAACTAGTTGTTCTTGTTGAACTAGTGAGTCTTAATTATCAGGAAGTGCTTTTGCTACTTTACTGCATGTGCTTTGATCCCCCTCCAGGACTACAGTCATTTGGATAAGTTTGTGTTTATAGAGAGAGATTTCTGAGCATCCAATATATACCMCAGTCTCTCTCATGAAGGGACTCATAGAGGGACTCAACACAAGGATAATTTTCAAAGAGCAAAGGAAAAAACTCTATTCTGGTAATTTTATTTCAGAAAACAAAGCAAATAGAGTGAAATCTGTCTAGAAGATTGCCAGCTTAATAAGTTCTTGCAACTCTGCTCTGTGAAGTTGGAAGTGAAAATTAAATTGTGGCTTTTGTCTTTATAAAATTTCAGTGCTGTTTATAAATTTTATTGCTGAATTTGCAAGTAAATGGGGGGGAAAAAAGGTGAAAAATTCCTATTTGTGCAACTTGGAAACTCAGCTTGATTCCTGAACATGAAGCTGTTTTGTTCAACTTCATTTATTATTTCTAAACAGTAGGGGAAGTTCTATAAGCAAATCAATCCTGTAGTTAAACATAAATTTAAAAGAATGCTTCTAATTTCAGTGGATTTGTGCACTGGTCAATAGAGATCAGTGCATGAATCCTAGCGTGGTAAAAGCATTTTCAGCAGTCTATTGATAATACAAAAGAAACTCTACAATTCGCCTTGTTTTGTCTCCAGGTACACTTGAGGATCAGAAAATGAGAGAAAATGTGTATTTTGGCACATTCCTAAGTGAGATACATAATTTTATAGTACATAAACAATCTGCAATATTTTTTGATAACTATTGAGTTTGCTGATATAATACCTCCTGATAGAGATGTAAGCCCGACTACGTAACAGGTTCACGTTTGTTTCATGAGACATTCATTCACCTGTCTTTACCTCCATGAATCACTTTCTATAAAAATGTAAATTGGATCTGGATTTTTTTCTTTGACTCTGTCTAGTTAAAAAAATAACCTCAAATCAAAAAAATGGTAATACCAGTTTTGGCTGGTTCCATATTTAACAGTTTTGCAAACAGGATTGATTGAAAATACAATTAATTCTGTCTAAACTTGGGCAGCCTTTGCAGATATTTTTCGACTATTATAGATTATCATAGTTGTAAGCGATGAAAATCCTTGGGATTGAGAAAGAAAGAAAATAAACTTACCCAAACACTGTACTGTCATAAGGGCTCTCTCTGGCCACATTTGTTTCAGAGCCATACAGATATACACTAGTTTCTGAGCTTAACCTTTTGCTTCCTCTTGTTCAGATGCAGCTGTGCTGGAGTAGGCATAGTGACTCAAAAGACATTAAAAACTCTTAATTAAGTTGACAGTGCATGTAGAAAGTAATGCTTCCCCATGAAGCAACTTGAGGCACTTTTTGGAAAAATTCTATTATCTTTTTCTAGTATTTTCCTAATTTTATAGTAGCTTTAAATATTTTTGTATCAGTGGCTCAAAAATTCATAGGGGAGAAATTTTCTTTAAATCTGTAGGTGTTCAGAATAAAGTATAGAACCTTTTGTGTTTCCTCGCTGCTAAATTCTCCCACATTGTCTTAAAGATGAAAAATCTTACAGTAACAGTGTAGTTACTATGATCTGCTTGATTTGAAGAATGCTACATGGAATTAATTGTTCCACTTGTAGTGTTCGTTCCCACTAGTGTGGGGAGTTCTATTCTGTAACCACAGGATCACAACCCATAATATTTCTATCACTTCTAGTTGATATAAAAGTACTCATAATTTGAGTCGGGTGAAAAAAAGTGGCAGATCCTGACTTCTAAATTGTCTGCAATTTCCACATCACCTGGAGGGAGACAGTACTTTACTTCCTTGCGATTTACGGTGTTCAGAAATCCGAGACATTTAAGTCTACAGGAGTTTTATATTTCAACTAATCTTTAATAACTATTGCTTCCAATAACAATAAATTGAGGTGCAACAAATAAATAACTCATATTTTGCACGCTTCAAGAAATTTGTTTCTGTTCAGAGAACTGTCCTGATGGGTTCTCATTGAGACAACATAGAAGAACAGAATCTAAAGCAGTAACTCTGAAATAATTCTTTACATGATTCTGAGAAATTACTTAAAACGATTACAAATAAACATATTTGTAATTTGTGGAATACTCTAGACATCAATAGAATTTCACTGATCTAGAAGTTAATTTTTGGAAAGCAATGGCTTGACTTTTATTCATTATGTGTACCTTTTACATTGTCTAATTGTCTAGCCTTGATTTCTTTTGCTTGCTCTTATTTCCACATTACCAAAGGAGCTTGAACTTGTACGTGAACTACTGTTTGATCCTTTCTGAAAATTGGGCTGTTGTGTTACTCACAGTACATTACTTATAATCTCAGGGGAAAACTGTCATTTGGACTTTGATTTTTGCCTAAAACTGAGAGCTCTGATTTTGCACATAACTTTAACATGTGTTTACATTTGGAGTTAATGGGAAAGTTATTTCCTTGATTGGGATCACAGCTTATAGTACCTTCTTAGATCAAATCCTTATAAAGTCGGATGCTGCAAAATGCAAGAAAGTTGAAAGTGGCTAGTACTTTTTTCACTTCTTATGTCTCTGCTATAAGTCTTTTTTTCAGGGATACTTGGATAATATGGTATATTTACAATAGAATGTAGGAAAGTAGTAGTAAGGGCCTTTTGCTTGACAAGCCTTTCTCATAGCAAATAGCCACGATGTATTAGACTTGCCAAGAGGCAGACCTGATGGCAGGGATTTTAAGTTGAGCTTACAGACCTTGGTAATACAAAAGACACGTGATAACATCTCTTCCATTAGCAGCTATTATGATAGTTTTTTCTGCTCTCCGTGGTATAAATAGAGTCTTAATACAATAATCCCATTCCATTTCTCCGCTACTGTGGTGCATCCTCTTGCACATGTTGTCAGAGATAAGAAGGAATGAGACTGGGGAAGTGGGGCTATTTTTTCCCCTTGTACCRTTTCTAAAAAACAATGCTATTCCCTTTGTTATATTTTTGTAAGAGAATGCGAGAGCCTCAGCTAATCTAAGTAAGGCATCATTTGGCCTTGAGAGTTCACTGACAGCTTCTATTCAACTGAACAACAGAGGATGTAACATAAAAGACACAGGGGATACCAGCCTTATATGCTGTCTAAGAAAAACACTATTTTCAGACATGCAAAATGTTTTCTGGAAAACTGGACTGCAGCACATTCAGGAGAGTGCAGATGGCATTTCTGTGTGGCTTTTACAATGGGCTCAGATCTTGGTAATTCTGTGACTTGCGTTTTATTTCCAACATACAGAATCTTGCCCTAAAAGTAAAAAGCAAAATACACGGTTACCATTGAAGATGAGACTAGCTGCACCACCTATTAAGGGTGTCTATATTTTCACTGTTTGCAGTTCCCTGTTGCTTTAAACTCTGCTGAACATTAATCATTTGAACTTCAACTTTCCAAGTGAGATGTGTGCCTCAGGCTAACTGTAATTATAAGGAAAATACCTGTTTTTTTCAGAAAGCAAGAATGAACAAAAGCACGTTATTTTGCTCTTGTTCGAAGGAATTCTGGCAACTTTTCTCTGAGAAGTTCCAGCCACTTGAGTGCTGGCAGTAAAAGCTCCTTTTATGATGCATGTTCTTTCGAAAACCTTTATTAATTATAAGCATTTTAAAGAGATTATTACTAGAACTCTGGAAATGGTGAAGATATTTGTCCATGCTGAACATGTCAAAGCCTAGAATTTGGCAGGCCTTCCATTACAGTTTCACCTGTAATCTCCTACATAGTTGGATTTGGTTGAACGCTAGATAGAGTAAAAGAGACTATCATCTCCTGTGCTTCCTTCATGTACTCCAACAGAGACTGCTTGACATGGATGTTGATGTGCAAGTGCAAAAGAGTGTTGATAAGGAGCCCAAGGAGGAGGGGATGGAGGTGGAAACTGGGCAGAGGGTGAAATGGTGAATGGTAAGAAGAAGTCAGACGTTAGTGCGTCAGAAGAGATTAGGTGATGAGAAGTGGAAAAGATGACACAACCTTGAACTGGACAAGAAGACTGGGGCCCACTGTGATATGGAAGAAGAGAAACATAGGCGATAAGGATCAGAGGTGTATGGAAAGAGCTATGCTTAGCTGAATAAGAAGTCAAACCATTGAGCACAGAGRTGTAGAAGACAACAGTAAATGAGGGCCACTTGTGATGAGTGCAGGTCAGGAAGAAAAAAAGAAGAGATGAGACTTGTGCTAAATCGAGAGTTGCTAGACAAAATGGAAATAAGGAACAGTTGCATTTGGAAAGTGAATATGGAAACTGAGCAGAGGCACTGCCAACGGTGAAAAACTGTCATGACAAAGAGGGTGGAGAGGCAGAGGACAAACTGGAGGGAAGAGAGCAGAAGAGACCGAGAGCAGGTAGGAAGCTATGTGCTGCATGAAGTGCACTGTCCTCTGGAGCCAGGAGCAGACCTGGGGTGCACATCTCCTCTCCCTTAGCAAGCCTTTCTGAAGTCTCTTGTTTCTGTGGCTGCTGACAACACAGCAGTGGTTCACCTGCTTCTGCCAGTTCTGTTCTTCCCTTAAGTGGCAAGGCAGGGTGTTAAGTGATTCAAAAGGTCTTAATGTGATGACTCATGCCATATGGAGATATGATGTCATATTTTAAGCTTGCCTTTTTCCCCCAGATCTGAACTGTATCAGAAGTGCTTCTTCAAAAGTGGAGATAGATTGCTGTTATTAATCATGATACTATCTTTAATCATAGGCAGAGACTACTTTAAAGTTTACCTTTCCTGATTTTTGAGCACATGACCTTGCAGTCTTGCTGATTTTATTTTACTGCAGGTCTGTTTATGTGTTTGTGCAATATGCAGGTGATTTGATACTACCCAGGCTCTGGTTGTGAAATATCCTTTAACAAATTTTATGTAATAATACTAGAATGCCTTCCTAATCACTTTAGGAAGGAAAACATCGGAAAGTCTCTAATACGACAAGGAGAAGGGTGGGGAGCTGCTGATTTTGGTGAGGTCCTAGCAGAAGCTGGCATGGTGGCAATATGCAATCACATGTTGGTTATGGATGAAATCTGATCCACTTAAACTAGAATTTAAAATAAATAATAGTGGAGAAGAGAGGAAAGGAATAATGGTGGAAAGAGACTTGTATAAACAATTTCCTTTATAACCAATTTGTATTATTACATTTCAGCTGAACAACAGATATAGTCTAGGTTTTTCTGAATACAGAAACCAGACGGTTTTTAAAGCAAAACATTAATCGCACTTATTTACTTCTACAGAGACAGTGCACATTTAAACAATGCATCTTTGTTTTCTTTTTCAAAGATTTATTGAAGTAGACAACTGTTAGTGACTCTCAGGAGCCATTCAGGGAGTCAGATTCAGAGTCCAGACTTGGTGAGGAAACCAAAGGTCTGTTCTGACAGTCCCCTGAAAACAGGGAATGATCCCACAGAGGCATCGCTGGTGAGGTAAGGAAAGATAGGGGCAATTCAAGACATAAGTAAATAAGTGGGTGTTGTTTTGGGAGTTCTTTCTGAAATTCAGCATATTTATTTGGTTTGTGACCTACCACAAGGTTATTTCATAGTATCTCTAAATGGTTTTGAAATCTCATATAACTGGTTAATTATCTATTAGGTAGCACAGATAGATACCCATTATATGCATTGTACTCCTGCTAAGGCATTCTTGATTATTTTGTTTGGTTTTGCATTTTTTTAAATTTTTAGAGAAAAAGGTTATTACACTCATTCTTGCCACCAAGAACATTCAATAGTTTGATTTAATCCCTCATGTCTGGGCTAGAAATCCTGTCATCTGACAGTCTATCTCAAATTCTTGCCTGTGCTTTGGGGACCCAACACTGGCAACAGCTGTGAAGGAATGAGAGGACTGCGAGTGAGGTAGGGGGAAGCACAAATAAGCTTTTCAACTTGAGAGATGGCAAGCAGTGTTTACCCAGGCACATGGGACTACTCATTCAACAGTTCAGCTGTTGCTGAGAATTACCCATCTTTTTCTGACGTCTCCCTTTAGGGATAGACATCTTTTCTCTTCCCTTTCTCCCTTCCTTCCCCTTGCTGTTTTGGATATGGAAGGAATGGGTGTTGTGGTTCCTGTAATGTACATTAGTCTGCTGAGCACCACAAGAAAGGTCTAGGTAGAAGTAATTTTTCAGGCCAGATAGATATGGATAGCTTAGCTGACATGGGTGCTGTTAAATTCACAGGGATACTGCTGCCGTTCTGTCATCAGCTTAAGAAATATGCAGGGGGAGGAGTAGGTAAAATGGCAGGAGTAGATTCATCTCCATGGCAATGCACTGATATTTTCTGCTTGTGCATGTGAAATTTTGTCAATTTGTATTTGAATAGCCTACTAAGGCTACTTCTTCATATTTAAGAAGAAAAAAAATCACAAAATTAATTAATCTGGGAAGAGTTTTGTTGAGTGATTGAACAATTGTGCTGATTTCTTTGTTATTCAACTTGAAAATCTTGCTCCTAGGCTGCAGAACCTGCACTGGAGTAAATAATGTTACTGAAAATTTACTATTTAAAATCAGCATGGTGGGTGGCGAAAGCTAGATGTTAAAACCAGACTGGGAAACTGTAAGCATTTGTTGTGTAAATGGATTTGGCTTCAATTGGGCAAGCATAAGTTTGGCTCTACCAAGTAATTTTCAGAATGAGATGTCTTTAGGGAATAAATTCCACTTTTCATTCAGTGTTACTACTTTTCTAGGAAAGGTGCTTTTATTCTATAACAGGAGCCCTGCTGAGCACCTCCCATGAAGCTAAGAATTGACTTCAGTAAAAAGCATAATGACTACGTGTCAGATAAGACAGTGATGAACTATGTTTCTTCAAAGAGCGAGAAGGAAACTTGCTTTCCTTCCGTTGACATCAGAAGCAAATCCATAGCCCACAGGACATTTAAAAGTAGATTTTCTATTTTCAAAGGAGGATATTACTGTTAATACAATAATTGCCTCTGGCTAGTTTCCTTTGAATTCCTCTCTAATTTTTTTGTTAGCCAAGTTAATTATTTCGTCATTTAAATCATAAAGTAGTAGCAGTCTGCTCCATAACATGTGAAGTCTTTACTGTAACATACTAACATATAAATGTGAACATTTTTTTCTTTCTTGTCTGATAAAAATAGTCCACTCTGTTGGCTAAAGTTTTGCATCAGAAAAATGGCTTATTTAGACATCTCACAGCTCTGATTGTCTGATGCAAGATTATGGTTTTACATAGTCTTTTAAAAAAAAACCAAACCCTTAAGTTGCATTTTGGATGCCCCTTTACATTAGTACAAACTATATACAAAATGCTAATAAGACCACTAGTGTCCCTAAGCCAACTTTGCATCATCGAAATACTGCAATAATAAATCATAACAATGTATTATAAAAAAGAGCTTATTCAGGGTAACTTTGGTACTCAACATTGATCCTAATGTGCATTACCTGAAAATCATAACGAGAAAAGCTTAGAGCTCAGACAATTTTCTGTAGAAAAACATTGAAAGCAAAGTGACGAATTAAGTATTTAAAATATTTTCAAATTTAATTTTCTTTTTTAAAAAACATATGGAAATAAAAGAAGCTAATTGTATTTGATACGTTGTTCAGTAAATCGGTGTTGCCTAAAGAAAGAACTTCAAATACATTCACTTTTCAGACAGAAGAGTATTTGAAGTCTAGCATTAACAATTAATTTTATAGCTTTGAAATTCTTGCAAGCCATGGTGAAATGAGTGATACAGCCTACTGCTAGAACTGTAATCCTAGAAATATTTGGCTTTATTTTTCCTTTAATCACATGCAGGGAGGAGTTACTTTCAATCCCTTCCATGTTAGTCCCAGTAAACTTTTAGGGTTTCCTGTTCTGATATTGTGAACTGTTTGGACTTAGGCCTGGGTAATATTTATCTGGTTTAAAGCTTTTTTTGGTGGTTATTAAATATTACATCTTGAGTCCTATTGCATATATTTAATTTGAAGAGATTTCCTTTGTCTCAGGAGCCTGCTTGTGGAAAGTTTAGTCACTCTGTCAGTAATGGGGAATTGTATCATCAAACTACATTGTTAATGTTTATGGTCCCTATTTTTTGTTCATGAGAATGCCTGCTTATTCACAACTGAGTGGTACCAAATAACTTCCCAGTTTTATTTTGGTTTGATAGCTTGGCATACTGTATGCTTGAAGTCAAAAGATCCTGAGAAGGTTTTCAATGGTTTAGTATCAGAACAAAATTTCAGTGTTTTACCTGACAAGGAAGAGGGCTGTATTCTGGCTCTCTTCTAGGGAGTATGCAATTATGCATTGTGCTTTGCTGCATTTGGATTAAACAGACACAGTTATGTGTATAACAGTCCAGGTGCCATTCTTATATCTGTGTTGCTTGCACAACACTGCTTCCTGCTTGCTGTTTATTTTTAAGGTATTTTTCATCTGATTATAAAGATTGATATAGATGTATAGAAGACTGATGTGCAGTACTTCTGGTTTCACTATATTAGCTGGCGTAGCCTTTTTCCAGAGGTAGGAGTTTCAACCCAGATCACTGATACCCCGAAAAAAATGTCCAACTGGAGGTAGCATACAAGTGAGCTTTGGGGAAAACTGATCTTTTTGGTGGTAGGTGAGCTCAGGGGCAACTGCCAGAGAACACCCAGTCTGAAGGTGCTCGGTAGGGTTAGACATAAAAGATTCCCTGAGATGATCAGCCCTGAAAGGACTGGGGTACTCCAGTTGCAGCACAAGTTCAGAACTTTAGATGGCTGGGAAGGTTTACTAAGAAAAATGTAATTGTCTGTGGGGTTGATCATGGATTCTGAGGATTCAGTTTGGATCCTAAAATTCTCCTAACAAAGTCTTTTTGTAGGTCTGGCCATAAATATTTGCACAGGGTTGTAAGTGTTTGGCCATGGACATGATGAAAATCTGCTGGGTTTTCTAGCCCTTTGACCAAAATGCACAAAGCAGAAATCCCACAGAACTGCTTCCTCTCAGACATGGATGTTTGTTCTCTTTGTGGGTTGAATGAGTTTGGGAGAGCTGAAATATGCTGCTTGTGTCAGGGTTAGAAGTTAGAAGGCAAGGCGTTGTTACTCAGATGCTGTCTGAGCAATGGTCTCGTGGGGCTGTATGATGACATCCACAGCCCCTTGTTGTGAGCTATGTTTCACGTAATGGTTTAGCCTGTATAGAGTATAAAATGCTGTTCATCTCTCCTGTTCTGTTTCCCTGAATGTACAAATTCATGTCAAATGTTGGGCAACGTACCCACAGCAGTTCATGCAAGTAAAATGGATAAAGAGTGTGCCATCTGTTGGTGCACGATCTTGATTCAGGTACAGTCATGGGATCAACAGTGCAGATTTATTAATTCACTCAATCTAATTTATTCTGCTGGATATTTTTACAGTTCCTTCTGGGATTTAGTCTTCATTGTTTCATAATCCCTGAACAGCAACTTTTACAACTAATTGTTGTGTGGTTATTCATATAACCAGTGTGTATGGAGAATTAAAAAGCTCTCAAATCCATATCCAATCATTTCCCTTGATATGTACATGAATGTCTGTCTTAAGTCAATAGGAATGAGCCATGCCTAGTACAGTTGTGGAAGTCACTGTCAAAGAATATGATAGGGGCCAAAAGTTTCAATGTTTTTAAAAGGATTAGACAAATTTGTAAAGGGTAAGTCTTTTGGTGACTATTAGTACATGGATGGTCCAAGTGTTGCTTCCAGCTCAGTAAGGCTCAGAAGTGCCGATGGATTGTAGATGGGGAGATGGGCTGTGTGATGTTTCTCCTGCTTTAAATCTCCTCCCTGAAGTATCTGTCCCTGGCCATGACCATGTGTTGGATTGGGGCTCCTTGGATCTTTGGCCAGACTCAGCATGGTTGCTCTTACATTTTGATCCTATCATCTGTGTTGTTTTGTCTCTCGGGATTTGGATTTTTTCTTCCCCTGTTACATTAGTTCATCCTATTGTCAGATAACTAGGTTGGGGGGCGGAGGGGGAATAGATTCTGGCAGTCCTATTGACTAGGAAGAACATTAATTTCCAGATGGTTCTACACACTGCTTATTGATTTCCATCTTACTTCTTATGTTACCAATTTTGTAAGTCTTATTTGCATTTATTATTTTATAGACATGTTTAAGAGGAAGAATTCGGGTTTTTTGTATGTATCCTTTTGACTTTTTATATTGTCATGATTATTGCCTTCTTCAGTCAATAATAAACATACACATTAATTCAGAAATTTAATTAAAGGTTTTATAATCCCTCTGATTAGTTCAGGACAATCTTGCAAGTGCAGATTATGCCTGTGCTGGATGGAATGGTGTAAGTGGTAAATTTCATAGTGAAATTATTTTTGTCATAGTCCTAAAGGTAGCATAATCATCTAAATCCCTGATGCCAAAATGGTTTCTTTGCATGACAGACTTCAGGATAACTATTTGCACAGGGACGAAAACCAATGATGTTGAGTGAAGCAACCTCTTTTTCCACAAATATCAATAGAATTACCCAATGTCTCGTAGGACTGAACTGCATTATGTTGGTTAGTCTGACTTGCAAGATTCCTGTCTTATGGGTTTAAACTTGTTTTCAGTTTGCCAAGGGGAATACATCATAGGAGTACATGTGAGTCAGCATCTCAGCTGGCTAAGGCCAGAGTGTTAAGGACCCAACAGTGTACTTCCTGCAAAACATTTTCATTTTAAAATGTGTGAAAAGGACAGAATACTTATTCATATATTTCAAAGAAGGAAAAGAAAAAGGGTGAGCGGTTTTTTGGTTTGTTGTTTTGGTTCATTTTTTTTTCCAAAAAAATGTACATGACAGTGCAATTAGTTTAGGAAGTGGTACTAATGCTCATTCAAAAATGCTTCAATGGGGATTTAGTGTAGACAGAGCATGCAGGAAACCTGTAGGCTGAAGAGGACGGCTCCATATATGTCTTTACAGTTCGTTTTATATATGGAAGTGACACAGTGTAATGCAGCTTTTTAATGCTGCATGTGAAAAGAAAAATGGAACAAAATGGTACAAAATGCTATTGCTGATCTGATAAGTTTCGAGCTCCAGAATAGTTCTGCTAAGCTTAGAACGTCCTCTGGCAAGTCTCAGCTCTCATGCTGTCACCAGTAGGAGGCCTGCTGAAAATTAAATGGATTAGGCAAAGTTAGCTGGTCCTTACTAGTGGGGCATGTGAAGCCTTCTCCTGCTCTATTGTTCAGTGTGAGGAGGCATAGCTGGGGGTGGGGGAAGAGACTGCGATAAAAATTGAGGAGATTGCTGGTGGTCTCTAGGACTTTCTTTGAACTGTGCTTAACCCTGGGGTCAGTGGGTCAATTATTATGCCCTGGTGCTGAACGGCAGATCAGCAGAGTCGTGGGCAGGTGGTGGGGGCGGATAGGGGTGACTCATTTGGGAAGTTTTCTCCAAGGCTTGTTTGCGGTGCATGAGGCAGTGTGAAGTCAAGAGCTGGTTTACCAGAAGCCACCTCATCAAGCATCACAGCAGGACCTTTTCTCAAGCAGGATAAATTAGCTCACTTGGAGATCGATGTCGTACAGGTGGATTGTTTCCAGTTCCAGTTGGGTTAAAGCTCGATGTGCGCCTTGTGCTGTATATGCATGTCAATAGGGACCTACAAAGTAATTGGGAAACTGGAGAAAGGTTTTTGGTCTGTGCCAAAAACATGATGAAGAATCAGTTTACTAAACTTTAGGATACGTACATGCTGGAGGCTTAGGATTCTCCGACCTCTCTTCCGACATGCAGCTCTTTGGGAACCTGAGCAGCTGAAGTGCATGTGCAAAGTTACAGAGAGCCGTGCGTATCCCCTTCCCAGGGCTCAGATGTCATTTGTCCCGGCGCAGTGTATTGGACTCATTGGAGCACACTGATTACTAACTTACATGGCCTTCTCACTGGCAGCTTCCAGTGAAGGAAGCCTCCTGGTAGCCTCCCCCAGAGAGAGATTAGGAACACAGTGTCCTCAGTTTACCTTCATTTTTGCTACCGTAGAAAGGCATTGTGTCAGTAAGAAGTGATGTCATACTGCTTGAGAGCAGCTGGAGTGCAACCACCAGGCTCAGGTTCCTGCCCAGGTCACCCGCTCTGCTGGAGCTGTCTGGAGGYCAGCATTCCCGTCCACACATAAGGGTCTATGTGCTGGTAAAAGGTTACTGCAGACGAGATATGGATTTACAGTGTATCCATTATTACAAGCAGATAGCCTAATAGCTACTGATGGGCTTACCCCCATGAATCTCTCTAATCCCTTTTAAAGCGGTTCATGCTCTTGGCCTCCACGACATCCTGTGGCACTGAGTACCACAAATAAAATCCACTGTATAACAAAACCAGAACAAAAAAACCCTTGTTGTTGTTTTTTTTATATTTTCTGAAAAGTTTTAAGTTGTGTGCTGATAAATTCACTAGGTGCTTTCTATCTCTTATGTCTTTATAGATTTATAACTTGTCCGTCATCAACCACTTCTTTCCCAGGAATTTTATAGCAAAAATGTATAGCAAATATATAACTAATAACTAATTAGATATAACCAATAACTAATCATTAAATTAGCATCAATTGCTGGATTAGCAATTCAAATAGATAATTTTTATCTTTTAAGAAAGCTTTTGCATTATAATTTTTTCTGCAAGGAGCTCTCCACGTAGTTGTCAGGTTAAGTAATTTTTTGAGGACTTAAGACCACACTTTTAAAGAATCAGTTTTGAGCTATTCCAGAGTTAATTCTGTAGCTTATAAATATTTTGTCTTACTTTCCAGCTTTTGCTTCCACTGGAAGTTTAACAAAAACAGTAAGACATGTCATTACAAAGTTAGTACTAACAATGCTGCACGTCCATTGTTGTTGTCACTCCTAAATAACTCATAGTAAATGATGAAGAGAAAACAGATTTTTGGTACATTTTACTTTGCAATAGTTTGAAGATACTGCTTTTCTGATAAGAAATGAGACTGAATTCATGAGTATAATTCTAGGTCATGGAATGGTGACAATATCTACCTTGTAATTGCATTTCCTTTCAGAAGGAATGGAGAGGAATCAAAACCTGAGGAGGTGTGGAGGCCGGTCAGCAGTCCTAGCCATGTATTCTTGTTCATGCTGGTTCTTAGCTGCAGAGGCCCTTTCCTGTACAACAGTCTGTGCTCTGGTAAAGCAAAGCAGGGTGGCAGGCAGAGAAACTGGAAGTTTTATGTAATAGCATCCTCTGTTCAAACTACAGGCACATGTGCCACAGGAGAGCTGTCTGAAAAACAAGTGTAATTCATATTTAGAAAAAAAATGGTATGTGGAAACATCCAAACTTTTTTCCTTGCTTTTTGCCCATGATGGGAGGAGAGAATAGATTCCCATTTTTCCCATGCACTGGAAAAAAACCCTGAAAGGTATTCCAGTATTTTCCCCATAATCGTAAAAAAAAAAAAAAAAAAAAGCATGCAAACTTGGAAAACCAATGTTTACCGTCTTTTTTTAAAAGTGCCCAATTAAAACCATTTTGGCATGCTTAAGGAGTAAAATTCCACAACTCTATGTAGGTAGAGACAAGGAGAACCTGAGGTCAGTCCATCAAGCAGCAGGACAGCTGTAAAAAGGGCTTCATCATTGCCCAAATCAGTTTAGGCCACTCACTCAGTGAATCTATATTTCTAGGTACAGAAAATAATTTTTTTTATAATGCAAGGGGAAACATGCTTTCTTTAATGAAGAAAACAAGAAATGGTATCATTTGGCATTAAAACTTTTGCATTTTCCCTGGGATCCAAAGAGTATTTCTTCCTGTCATTCCCTTTGACAATTTTTCCTTGGGCTAATGTTTCATAATTACATCACCAGGGGAGAAAAACAGCTTCATAAGCCTTTTTTTTCTTTCTTTTTTTTTTCAGCAAGAACATCCTTTAAGGGATCATCTGTTGAAAATAGATTATATTTTATAGAAAAAGTGGCATAAAGTGTTTAAAAAGTAAAGTAAGCACAAGAAACCATAGATTGTTATCTTCCTAATATATGCATTTTTAACACTTATTGTTGTGCTGTTTTGGAGAAGAAAAATCTAAGTTTTCTGTAATTAGTAAGGCAGGCGGTGAATTGGGATCTCAAAAAAGCTGCCCTCTGTTTGCCCTGTTCTGGTTTCAGTTTGGGTAAATATGCTGCCATTCCTGCTGTGCATGAAAACGATCCCCTTCAGTAGATTGGGACCTCTCCCATGCTGTTCCCTGAGCTGTTCCAGAAGATTTAAGAGCAGACGCAGAGTGGTTGTGTTGTACACTCATTGGGTCTTGCATGCTAGTGGGGGGTTTTGGACCTTTTAACTTCACAGTGACTGCCTTCTTATGCAGTGTGAAGGCCACATGACAAATGACGTAGTAAACAAGCGCTCTTTGGATTTTTCTGTCTTGCTCTATTCCCTTTATTCCCATGAAACAGTGTGACTGGTAACGCTAATGTTCAAATGTAGGGTCACTTTCAGATTTTCTTTTTGGTGCATCTCGGGGGGGGATTTGAACTGGAAGGCTGAGAAAGACCTGAATTTGCACATCTGAACTGAAAAGGTGGTGGGTGAATTAACATCAAGGAAATTAGCAAAAGAGTGATAGAAAACATACAGGAGGCTTCATGCTTAGATCTCACCACTACCTCCAAGAAATGAGCTCAAGCTGTGAATTTGATGTGGATCCATATCTCAACCCCTTAATAGTCCAGAGGTCTTTAGCTCTAGGGATTTGATCTGGGTTATCTCAAAGACAGAATTCAACTGAAAAACTTTAGATCTGGGCTAAAATTTAAGTTTAAACAGTCCCAGAGTTCAATGGTGTTTGAATTTGGAGTTATGGTTGGAGCCAGTGTTCACCTGTAAATATGAATTCACTCATAATACAACACAAAAAAGCAAGATATAGATGAGAAAGAAGCTGCAGTTAAATGAGAAACAGATTTTTTGCTAGGTCAAATGAAATTAAAAGAATATGGGTGCAAGCCAGCAAATGTATTCTATTGTGAGAAAAAATGTTTAATTTCCCATTTGTGATAACATTGAGAAACTAAATAGGGCCATGGTATGAATGTTCCTTCATGCAACACTTAATGCTGAGAGCTGGCAACATATGAAACCTTCCCACTCTAGGCTGCTTGCCTAAAATCTCCTACTCCTGCCTTCCCTCAGACTTGATACTGCAATAGCCTGTTTGAAGACTGTCAGATTTGCCTTAAAAAAAGAAAGTCTGCAAGAAAATTACTAGGATTTTTGTACTTACATGTATTTAAGATGCCAGCCACAACATGTGGACATTTTTCAATCAAAGGCATGTATCCGTTTTAGCAGTGGGTGCCTTATAGTATCAGCTCTTGAAGGCCAGACGTAGAAATCTTTGTTCTAAATATAAACATTGTTGGACTTGTAAATCAGTAATTTTTAAGTAGTAGAGATTTACCTAGCCTACATGAAGAAGATAATACACTTTCAAGCCATAACGGAGAAGGAAGAGTGATCTTTATCCCATTTTCTTCCTCCTGTTCTCCCCCTCCCTCCCTTCACATCGTTTATTCCTTTTTTTTTTTTTTTTTTTTACCAGTGATTATGAACTACTGGATTCAGTGCTTAAACTGTGCAGGGTTAAAAGTATAACTTTCCTCATATTTCTGAACTTTCTTCCATAAAAAGCTTAGGAAGATGATCTCTAATTTCACTTCCTCAGCATGAAAAGTAAAACATCTGGTTGTCTTAGTTTCCCACCACAGCAGCTGACTTTCAAGAGAGTAAGTAAGCAATGACATGCTTAAGATTAAAAAACAAAAATCTGCTATGTACATGTTGGCATGGGAGAACAGCAGTGTGATGGAGAAAAGTGTACAAGTCTCTATAGCACTCATAATTACAGAGCATAGATAACAGCCTGCAGTTAACACTTCAATATATCCTGGCCCCTACTCTATTTTTTCTGGCCATTGTCAATGGAAATTTGATGGTAACAGCTGGTTGGGGATTCCCCTAAAATGAATATAACCAGCTGCTGCGTGCTGGTTCTTGCTTCCCCCTTCCTCACATACACATACTTTGAACATGTGTCTGGAACAAGAGAAGGTTCTGCAATGGGGACAGTTATGACAAGCAGAGTAATCAGGAGGGGCCTTCAGCAGGACTTAGGTTAGAGCATTCTGGAAATAACTCTCTCAGTGTCAGCTTGCTTCAATACTGTCCATAGTGACCTTAAGAATAGGGAAGCTGGGGAAGGAGGCTCTGTGTGCTTCCATTTCTTATCATCAGGTAATGTCTGGGTCCAGTAGAAGACATGACTCTTAATTTACCCCCTTTATCTGTTCCACTTACTTGCAGAGTGAAATTGAGCATTTTTCCATTATATATTAATTTTCCAGGTTCCCTTCAATGGCCAATATTATTATTATGACAGCTAAAAGGGGATATCCTGCTTACTTCAATTTATTTGTTCCTAATAGTGCTCAGCCAGGACAACCCATTTTTCACCTGTATGCAATATCTTTAAGACAGAAATTAAGGGTAGTGGTGGAGGAGAGGTGCAACTCTCTTTCAGTTTTTGTGCAATGGTTGTAATTTTAAAAACATTGAATTGGGATCCTCTCAGTAATCTCTTGTGACCTATTCCTCGTTGACAAATGTCTTGAAATATACTTAAGGTGAGATTCTACTATCTCTGGTTCTCCACAGAAAGCCTGGCTGCTTCAGGACCTTACATTGTATTTCTGCATGGAAGTCAATCTCCTGGGGAGGCCTGGAGAATTATAGCATCAAAGGCTAATTATTCAGGCTGGAAGGCACTTCTGGGCCAACCTCCTGCCCAAAGTAGGGCCAGCTCTGAGGTCAGATCAGTTTCCTCAGGGCTTTTTCCAGACCGATCTTGAAAACCTCTAAGGCTGGAGATGGCATGGATGCTTCAGCGAGCCTGTTACAATGCTTGACGGCCTTCACAGGGAAGACGTTTCTCCCTATTTCAGGCTGAACTTCTCCTCTTTGAATTTACATCTGTTGTCTCTCATCCTGCCAACACTGTGAAGAAGCCAGCTCAGTCTTCTGGATAACCTCCTTGTAGATGATGAGGAGCTGCTCTTAAGTTCCATGAAAGATGTCCCTTCCCCAGCCTGAACAATCCCAGCTCCCTCAGCCTCAGCAAGTGCTCCAACTGCGGACCATCTTGGTGGCCATCCACTGGATTTGTTCCAGCTGATCAGTGTCTTGTGCTGGGGGAGCCAAAGCTACATGCGGTGTTCTAGGTAAAAGACATGCAACCGCTCTCTCCTTATCCACAAAGCCAGTCATTTTACTGCAGAAGTCAATCAGGCTGATCAGGCATGATTTGCTCGTGGTAAGTCTGTGCTGGCTGCTCCAAATGTCCACCTTCTCCTTCCTCTGCCTAGAAATGACCTCTGAGAAGACTTGCACTGTGATTTCGCCATAGACCAAAGGCTGACCATCTTACAGCTTCCCAGATAGTCCTTCTGGTCTTTTTTGAAGACGGGTGCAAGATATGCCATTCTCCACTCATGAGAGACCTCTCTCAATTTCCACGAGCTTTCAAGTATGATAGAGAGTGGCCTTATAAGGGCATTCACTTACATGAATGAGCCTACTATTATCCACCCTTTCTCTRGTTTCTTCCCTCATTACTAATGTGATAACACGAGAATTAATAAAGGAGGAGGGGTTGGTCTTTCTGTTCCACAATACCGTCAGAACAGCATGCATTTATCCTTCATGAAACTCTTTATTTCAAGAGTGTTGAGTGGCTCTAGGAATAAATTTGTCTACTCTGCTCTGGCTTATTTCCTTATCTTGCTTATATGTGTGATAATTCAGTGACTCTGGCATTCTCTATGAAATGCCAAGCAAATAATTTATTCATTGTTTTGCTCTTCCTCCTTTCCTACATGAATGGTTTCTTAATTATAAAAATGTAACTTGGAGGTTTGCCTGCTTTTGCATAGATTTCTGCAGGTTCTTACAACTACGGCTGACAGCAGTGACAATAAGATTATCACTAGCGATTTGGTAGCCTTATCATTATGCATCTTCCTGAATTTGTTAATACATACCAGATACCACCTTTGTTCTGCATAGCTAGCCTAGAATGTAGCCAAAAACTATTTTAATATTGGAGCTTTTCTGTTTATTTGTGTATTTCCTTGGGTTTGATCAAACCCACAAGTTACCATCTGTCTGAAAGGGAAATGGCAATCAGCTATGCTAATTACTAGCTGAATTAGAAAGTTGTGTTTTTCTTATCATTCCACCATTTTCAATGTACAGAGTGAGTATGGTGACATAAATATTGTCTCTCTTCAGTCAAATACAAATGCTTGATTTATGCAGTCATGCAATGGATTCAATATAATGCTGATATTGTAAAAAATTCACAGAATAATTTGTATTTAATGAAAAGGTATGAGCATATGAACAATTTCGCAGGACTTGAGGTGGGGATTTACAGCATGTTTAATTCACTCTGGTAACCACTGTTAGGCATGTTCTTACCTTGAAATAGCATATACTTCATATGAAGCGCTTTACACAGCACTAAAAGTTGGATTACTGCAGGATAGGAAGACGTCATCAGCCCTTAGCTGGCATGGTGAAAAAAGGATTAACCATCTTCTTTGTCCATATTCCCAGGTGTGTCATGCAAGGAATGTCCAGGTATAACAGAGGAACATCTGCTACACCATCTCTCATCTGTGCTACATTTGTCATTACATGAAAAGCAACTACAGACTTTCTCAATGACCTATACCTTCTATTAGTAGAACAAGGAATAACAGCTTAGATCCTGTGAGAGAGCACTGAGAGAGCACACTGACAGCTCTGACAGTTTGTGCTCCGACAGTTTGTCCTGCCATGAAAATAAAATGGATGCATGTTTCTGAAGACAGCAAATTCCTAAGGTAAATAAAGTAGCTGTTGACCGAACACAAAGGACATACTGGTTACAGCTGAATACATGAGATGAAGTGTGACTCACCTCATATCTCAGACCAAAATGTAAGCTTGCCCAGAGTGGCAAATGTTTGATTCAGATTTTAATTAATTTTTTTGTCATTGCTGTGTACCTCTAGCTTTCTGATTCCAAATAAAAACTCAGACTAAGCACCAAAACATGTAAGAAAGGCTGCTCACTGAATATTTTTTGCAAAACCAGAAATAAAGAACTCTGGGTTTATTATATTCTTGCAGGCTAAAAACCTTTGAATACATGAATGTTTTGGCTGAGTTTGCCTAGGCAACAAAACTTTCAGTGCTGACCTAAGCCAACCTTTCACTCCTACTGTGATTTGCCCATCTCTAATGATAATGTGAGTAGACAGACTAGGATAAAACAGGTTTAAATCCTCTTAAGCTGTAAAAGGAAAGGAACCCAAGGATGTCTGGGCTGGTTTCTTCGTCAGAGACAGAAAGTACACACCCATCATACAGTAAACATCTGGACTGCATCAAACTATCCGGGTGGAGAGGGCAAATGTCTTTGCTGAAGTCTTTCATGAAAGATTAAATGTCTGCCTGCTTTTTCAAATATAGTCGTAATAAGCTGCCTTAATTTTATATTTCCAATTAGTGTGAAAACTTAAGTTACTCGTTTTTAGGCATGGCTATAAAACACAGATTTAGTTTTGCAACAACAAAAAAAAGAGGTTTCAATATTTTATCTTCATTTTGAAGCATAATAAAATCTAAACTTCTTGAATATCCTGTTGTGGAAAAGCAAGCCTCTGCAACAGCAACAAAGACATGCAGCCTTCATGACTGTTTTACAGGTGGAAAAAGTGCAGGTAGAAAGAAATTGAGCTATTTGATTTCCATAAATAGGTGGGGTTTGACCATCTCTCTCCTGCCCTCAGAATTACATTTTCTCACATTTCTGCTCAACGCTGGTCTCTTCTGTGATGTGATAGGAGCTTTCACCTGGTGTGGTTTTAGCAGGTTTGTGCAGGAGAAGGGTGCATGGCGTGCGAGGTGGGAGCGATGTCCTGAGATGCATCCTTGGCTGCTTACTTCCCCTCTGCGCTGAGGACGTTTCAAGGGTACAGCCTGGCAGTCCCAACAGATGAAGCACCTAACACGGTATGGCTTTCTACTGATGGTGAACATCATCGCCAAAGTGAGGCGAAGCAAACTAAACAATCTGCCCAAGATCAGTCTGCTGAGATCTGATATTTTTTTTTTTTTCTGACCTGAAGATGCCTGTTTCTGTGCCCTGTGCACTGCAGGATGTTCTCCCTGATTTTCTCAAATAAATTTAATGTCTACATTGAAATCTCTACAGGTCTGCCTGCTGCTGCGTGAGTGTAAGTACTGGCCATCAAACAAAACAAGTTTTTCCCAGCTGCGAGGAGGTATTGTCGGCTTCTTCAGGAGGACCTAGAAACAAGAGAGTAAGAGACCAGCCCGGCTGTGCTTCCTGCGTGACCTTGGGTTGAGATGCTTAATCTCGAAGAGTTTCCGTTCCCCCCCGCCCCCTCCCAGTAAAACGGGGATAATAATAGCTGCCCGTATCATTGGGGTGGTGTGAGGATTAATAAGCTAATGCCTGCGAGGCTCTCTGGCACCCTGCTGACAAGGGGCTGCCTGAGTGCTGTGACAGAGCGCAGGAGTGCAGGAGCTCGCGGAGCAAGAGTTGTTCACTCGCTAGTGTTGATTAGGGGGAAAAAAACAACCAGGAGAGCAGGGGAGGGAAGACAACAACGATAAAAGCTGAAGCAACTGCAGAGGGTGGGCTGCAGTGACCAGCAAGGCTAGGAAATAGCTTGTTTGCCCACGGCATTATTCTCACCGATTGCATGCGTGTGCGCGCTGTACAAGTTTGTGTTACAAACTTCATCCCATACCCATGAGGAGACCTGGGTATCTTCTGCATGCTGGCATGATGTCCCGCGTGAGATTGGAGCAATTCAAAGCAGTTTATCTATGGTAGTGGAAAAGGCGGGGAAGAGAGATGGAGTAGCAGAAGACAAGGAAACCAGAACCACGTGCTTAAAGAAGTTTGTAGCAACAAGGAAGTTTGCAGTCCTCCAAGGCTTGTGCTTGCGTGTGCCCAGCTAGTCATAAAGGATGGCATAGGTGGGTTTTGTGGATGCTGAGAAGGTATCAGCATAAGCTTAGGTTGGGCCAGACCTGAATTAGAGGCTGTGATTCCTAGAGGCATGCTCATGTACCTTTTGTGGACCCATTGTGCTTCTCTTTATTTCTTTAGATGATTAAATTGTTTTGGTTTGAGGTTTTTTTTTTCTTCTTCTTTCCTCCCCAGTAACTGATCCTAAAGGGAAAACATTCTTTCCACCAAGAACTTAATCTATCAGCTATCAGTGACACAGAACAACAGTTTATGTTTTATAAAAAATTATTTATATTAAAAATCTCATATGTCAGAGTATTTGGTGGGAATTTCTGCTTTTGCAGAAGATTTGCATAGCTTGATTCACACTGTTACTGAAATGTTATTGTATCCGTGTGAGCATTGTCAGGACCTGATGCAAAATTTCTCATGATCTAAATCAGGACCACTCAAATGTCAGTGTAATGAGGATCCAGATGCGAGTAATTTATTTTTTGCCTAAGGATGAGAGACCTCCCTCATTTCTGCAATTGCTGCTACTTGGAGGGGCAGCTGCAATGTGCGATCGCAGTGCCCAGCTGGAAAGGCAGAGTGCCAGGTTGGCCTGGCAGAGCTGGTACACTGCTTGCAGCTGAGCAGAAGGCTTGTACAGATGACAGAAAGAGCAGAGTAGTGCAGTGATGTGCCTTACCTCATGCTCAGTGAACCTCTTATTCATGGCTCTGATCACTGAATTAAGCATCATTTAAATGTGGAAGGAGAGATCTGTTATCATATAGCAGAGCTGGTGATGAGTTACATCAGGGAGACTTTTGCAGGTACTACCACTTACTCTGGAGGGAAATAAACACCTCTATCCTTCACTACACTAAAGTTCAGGTTAAAGTAGAAATTATGGTGGAATAACAGTAGCACTTAGCAGATGGATCTAGAACCACACATGAGGATTTTGCAAATCCTTATGCTATTAGGCTCCCCTTAATAGCTCTTTAAAGTGTTATTTTTCTGGTCCTTTAAAATGTTTTCTGTAAGCTGTTCAGTAGGATGGTGTCCTACTGCTTTACTGGGCTTAGTAAAATACAGCCTGACTCAGCTGGGACTTCAAGATTTTTTTACTGCAGAGCATTAAAAAAAAAGAGACAAGTTTAAGCACTTAGCTTTAATGACAAATCACAACTAGTACACTTACTCTCTTTCTAGCACCTATAAAGTCTTCGGTCAGAGGCTGACAAACTTCATGGGAGCACTCAATGATTTCCCTATTTACATGCTTTTGAACAGCAATATCATTATAAGTATGTCTTACAGCAAGCCAGGAGTGGGTTATGTCCATTCTGTTGCTACAAAAAACCCTTGTGACTGTACATGGTACAAATAGCTATAGTCCAGCTATAAATTCTGCTTAGCAAACAAGTTCATTTTATTTTGGAGAGAAGGCAGAGTGAGCCTGTGCCTACCTGATTTCATGTAGACCTACTGAGTCTTAGGTAAGTCCCCCACTTTTCATGCCTGAGACATTATATCACAACCGAGATCTTTCATAATGACAGGTGTTTGTGCACATATTTGACCAATGGGATACAGGTCTTCATGGCATGTACCAACACCAAATATATTTGTCCATTTTTGCAACTTTCTTCATCTATTTTACAGCCCTGTGATTCAGGCTTTAGGGGATATTGGTAAGTATTTCTATCACTAAAAAAGGAGACATATATGTTTCAGCATTGCTTTATTTTTTCCGGAGACGTCATAGTCCAAATAACTCATCAACAGTTGGGTTCCTTCCTGTGTAAGGTGTGATGAGGTGTGATGAGAAGTGATTTGTTTTTATGCCTGATTCTTGATTTACTCAAATCAAGATTTTATATGGATGATTTCTGAAAATCGTTTGTTTTGCTGAAGCATTAGGCAGAACTTAAATATATTGTACAGACTAAAGAGCAGTATTTTCCCAGTTGTGGGGGAAGGTGTCATTAAGCTATAATTTATTCAGTGGGAATCACTACACCATCCTTATAGATGAAGATGCACAGGAAGGTCAGTCCTAATTCACAATACACACTACAGGTGTATGTGAAACAAAAGCAGCAAAAGAAGTCTTCTGCTTATTTGTACGCCTCTTTGGGGACTTGACATGACCACCATCACAATGTGTAAAAGACACTAGTTTTGTGACAGGAAAAATCCTGTATCCTCATCCATTTCTATGGGAGGTGAGGTGACACAATACTTGGGGGGACACAGCCCAAAATGCACAGGGGGTGCTGGAAGCTGGGGCTAGCAGTAAGGCTGATCTCTGCAAGAGTATGAATGAAAGGAGGAGAGTCGTGGCTGGAGAGGAGAGCTGGCACCTCTGATGTGACATGGGGGGAGCTTGTGATAACCCTTTTTTTTTTAATAAAGGAGCTCTGACTGCTTGCTTCTTGCTGCTTATGCAGGGCTCATGCACAACAGTGAGATCTGTCATCCCCGCTTTGCTGTTCTTGTAAGCCATGCTAGACATGGAGAGGCAGAAGAAAAGAAAACACGATTTATTCAGCCAGAAGCAGGGACTGGAGGTCTTCTGGAGGCTGTGCCCCCCCAGCTGCCAGCTGTCCAGGGGCACCTGTTCGGACATTGTGGGGAAAGGAGCCATGAAGCCAACTGTCAAGAGCTTTTTGGGATGAAGGGCTGATCTACAGCACAGTGGCTTGCTTGTAACGCTCACAACTTCTGCCCCATTGGTAAGTGCAGCTCCTCCAAATTACTAGGGCTTGGCTGGAGGCATGAGTCTCCCACAACCTGATCCGTGTGAGAGTGGCCGGGTGTTGCAGACCGCTGGCTGGAGGGGTGCCAGATCCTGCTATGCCTCCATGGGATGCTCTGGGAGAGGGACCTGCTGACCCTGGGTCAGGCACAGCTGCCCCAGACCCACCGAGGGCTGAGTTTGCAGCCGCGACTTCAACCCTCCTGTAAATCCCCCCTTGGCCACTGTAGCTGCCTTTGGCAGCATTACAGCTCTCAAATCCCTCTCACCATTCTCTAACAACCATGATGAGGTGCCGAAACATGGAAGCTGAAATCCCTGCATTATTGTTCTCCAGCAATGCAGACTTGCAAGGGAACATGCCTTGAAAACATCTGGTGTTGGGTTGGGAATTAGGACCAGATATGGCTTTACAACGACCAGATTATTGCACGTGACACCACTGCCAGCAACAGGGAAGTCCTTGTTTTAATTCTTCCAAAAACAAAACAAAAAGCGCATTTATTTATTTTTTTTTTCTTAGCAAATGTATGCCTTTGTCTGAAGACTGTATCTTATTCTGGACAAATTAAGGAAAGAATCAACTTTCTGTGATAAGCCTTGAGTAAAAATAAATAATTATTTCCTATATCCTGCAGAAATTACATGGCTATGAATGTCAGTGTAACAGTTAACATTTCCAGTTCACTCTCCTCCCAGTGCTCTGTCTCTTTGCATACCAACAGGTGAAAATGGGAAAGATGACACATACCGGTTTTCTGTATTCTTCTTAGTAAGAGAGTCTCTAATGAGAACAAATACTCTAATGAGTATGAGAATCAACACTTCCTGTAAGAAGAAAAAGTACCAATCCACCTTCACTCTATTACAACTTTTCAAAGTAAATAAATAGGAAATCCATGTAATACTGATGTGTTTTCCCTAAAGAAAGGTAGACATTACTTTTTTTTTAATAAAGCAAGTGACACAGTGACACACTGTTGAGTGTTGGGGAATTTGGGGTAGGGGCATTTTTATTTTGTAGAAATTATATCAGTCTTGCTCTGGAGGAATACTGAATCTTTAAGTATTGTCTTTACTGTTCAGAGTTGATGTCCTTTAGGTGCTCGGAGCTTCCTCATGCCAAGATCTTGTCTGACATTGATAAAGATTCACTTTCTTCTGATTCTGAAAAAGAAGTTTTCCTTGGAATAAAGGATCTGACACTTATCCTGGAAGATATTCTCTCTGCCTTGTGATTAGCTCATTTACCTCAAACTTTCCCATTTCTTCCACCTCCTTCCATGACAGCCTCACTTGCCCAGTGAGCCTTTCCCACTGACAGCTCTTCCCAGAATCGCAGTGCTGAGGGACGTATGGTATTGGGAAACAAAGGCAAGTTGCCAGGGTAGCCTCTTGTCACACRAACACATGTGTTGGGTGTTCCCAGAACTGGAAAACGCATTGGTACTGAGGAGTCCAAGAGTGACACGAAGATCTGGAAAGAATTGTCTCCCATGTTAGTGGCCATTTGGACCTGTAAGAAATTAAAGATCACCTTCTCTGTGAATTTAATTAGCTAACACTACTAGATTTGTCTAGAAGCCTGTAGAAGATATCAATGTGTGGCTAATGATCTGTAGAGGTAATGCCTGTCCATGCCATGAAGGTTAATGGAAGCAGTGGAGTGCTGTATAGCCACGTTGAGCCTAGTTATATGCATAAATATGAAAAGCTTAGCCCTTATGTAGAAAAGCCAGTCCAATGCTGCACATTTTTGCTCAATTTTAGTGACTTTGCTCCAATCACGCTTCTGTCTCATTAATTTGTGCATTACCTAGTCCAAAATTCACTAACAGAGAATTCACAGAAAATAAAATTCCCACTTCTCACTCACAGTAATGTTTGTGCCAGAAAGCGTTTGCATGCTGACTGAATCAGACAAAATACCTTTTGTATTATCTCACTGATCATAATTAACACACAACAGGCATATCTAGTACCAAAGACAGTGGGCTGTTGGAAATCCATGTGGGCAGTTGAAAGGGAGGAAGAAATTATGTAGAAAATTCCAAATAATACATACCTTTGAAAAACTGAAACATTGACAGATATGACACATTTTGGGTGAAACCCTGACTTTTTCCATGAAAATGCTTATCCTTCTCTCGGTCCAGGATTTTACACTTTAGGAATAAAGTGGTGGTGTCAACTTCCTACCAGCTTAAAAGAGACTGTTAATGTTTGAATGTTCAAAATAGTTTCTGCTCAGGCTCAGGTAAAATGAAGAAGAAAAGGGGTGTTGTAGAGGATGAACTGTGGATGAGAAAGGAGAAGCTTAATTTATTTGTCTTGACTAACCATGCTGACCATCTACAAATAAGGGCACCTCCCACTCGGGATGCCACAGAGCAGAATTTGGTTTTTGGATTGTGGTGCTGGAATGATTCTTCACAGTCTATAAATGTAACTTCAAAATCGCAGGCGTTTTACTGAAGAACAAAAAGAAGCAATTTGTCTTCTGAGACAACTAGGTTCTGAGCTGGCCTCTTGCAAATCAGCAAGAGTAGTCCTGCTAGCTCACCCGTTTAGGTTTCTACTGTATTATAGTAACAAGAAATTGTGTAGTACATTTTGATATGGAGACAGAGATTTTCCAAACCCACCGCATAAATGTGACTGAGACTACTTTCTCTAAAATTTCAGTGGGAGTCTCCTAATTCCATTACAGTCCTTTGAAAAAATCCCACTGAAAACAAAAAGTTTATTTTTAACTTTCTAAAACCTAATTTGAAGACATTTTCTAGTGCTATGCTGTATTCCAGTACAATACACAATCAAGATAAAGAAGAAATAATGTAATTTTAGCCTTATCTCTATATTTCTTGTCCAGCATTATTATGCTAAGGAAGAAAAAGAAGACAAAGCAAGAATGACAAAAAAACCCTCAAGAAGCTGTTGTTAGATATTATCTAAAACAGCAAGAAAAGATGAAATAAAGTTTCTGTTCAGGGAATAATTTTTACAAATTACCACTTAGGTATTAAGTATTGTACAAAATATTAAGAAAGATTTTGTTGAAATATTTCACACATGTTTTGGCTCACATGACAGAATTTTTCTGGGCAAAGCTTCAGCTGGCTAAAATGGGCAAAATGGTCATCTTTGTTCTGGTTCTTTTATGCCAATAAAGTGTTTGAAGACCCAAAGAGGACTTGACTTGTTTTGGGGAGACAAATTTCCTAGATGCAGGAGGGTTTGACCTCTGATGTGTGATATAAAGTATAGCTCAGCTTGAAGAGAAGGTAATAAACTCTTCTAGTTTTTAACCCCGTTTCTTTCTGAGGGAAGTAGTTAAAAGACCAGCAGACTTCTAGGTCTCTCAGATGCTAACTATTGGATGCCCCTAGTTTTAGGCTTATATTGCATTAGGCTACTTTGAGATAAAATAGATGTAGATCTGTTAACATTTTGCAGTGTCATTTGTCAGAAGTGCCTATAAATTAAATCTTGAAGCCATAGGAGATTTTGTTATCCATACTCAAATGCACATGTTGTTTAGATGAAAACCTGGCATGGTGCAAGTTTCCCATTTAATTTATGTAGAGTCTTCATTCAACCAGCTGGATTTCTTTTGCTGAACATTATAGAACTCACTAAGGGGAGAGCTGGAGCCAAGAATGGGAAAAATAGCTGGCCCAAAAGAGCTAGTTATCTAGACTGACAAAAGGAAAATGTAAATATCTTCTATTGCTGGGTGAGAATCAAGTTAGAGCTCTTTGGGATAACCCAAATGTACTATGAAAATGACTGCCAAAGTGTAATCTTTTACTCTCGTGCATCACGTGCATGCTAATGTTCACTTATAGGGTTTGGTACCTTTTAAGAGCTCAGGAGTAAGGGAAGGTCTAGCATTGTGGATGTATTTCCTACGTGGAGCAAGGAAGATCTGGAGAGAATTGGTCTCTGACCTGCATCTTGAAACTTTCTGGTAAGGTTTATGAGTAGTTCAGATAATGCCTCTCAGCACGCTTTTTATTGCACGTGCATTTGGGCCTTCTGAAAACTTTTGCAGGCATCACTGGCCTTAACTAAGCTAAATCATTGTATTTTATCTTCTGCCTGACTCTTCTAGCACTAAGCTCCTAGGAACTGTGCTGTTAATCTTATCACCTGTGGCTGCGGATGCTTGTGTTTCTCCATCTCGCAGGCAGGTCCTGACCTATGGCTGTACTATGCCTTTCACCTTGTGCCCACAGGGATTTTATCAGTAGCCTCTTATGATAGGTCCTGTGAAAGAGTTTTTGACAGCCCAAATAAAATCCCAGCTAAATCTCCTTTAGGACTTCTTCTGGAAACTAGGAAAACAGTTTCCTCTTTAAAGAAGGCATTTTGGTTTGCTATTATGTTATGTTTGGATTATTTGAATGTTATGTTTTAAATCCTGTTTAAATTTGTTCATAGTAATAAGATAAATCGCGGCAAAGTATGATTTAATTTTAGCCATTTTAAGAAATCTAAATTTGATTCACATTTTTAAGTGAAAAAACCATGCAATTACCTATACTAGCAGTTCATGGGTGTCTGAATTAACGGAGCAAATCATCATATGATACCAATTTTTACCCTTGACAGTTTTACTTAAAAGTATATATTAAGTCTTGCCTAGGAAAAGGTTAGATCTTGACTTAGATCTAATATGGGTTTTTCTCAACCCCATCTCATGATAGCAGTCCAGTTGACAAGATGGGCACAATAATAATGCATGTTGCTGAGATGCCCTTCTCCGATGAGAGGATAAAAAAATGTTATCTATTGCTTGGAAAACATTCAGTAATGAGTTTGGTGCTAACTGTTTCCACTAACGTCTTATCATTAATTAATAACTGCACAAAACATGACTGAGGAAGCTGTGTCCTTGCTAAGAAAGCCAAGAACTTCTGTCTTAGCTCATGCCATTAACATTTGGCATTAGACTGTAGTAATTTAGGCCAGCCAATTTAAATATTCTATATAGAAATTTTTCAAAATCTGTTTTTCCTTCTCCCATCATCTACAAATGTATTAAAAAATAATTTATTCACTGACTCATGGGATTATTGTGCACATACTAAAAGCTTATATTGAAAGGAGACTGTGGAAATGGTGATTAAAGTCTAGTACCTGGCTCTGCTTCCAAATCGTCTTTTAGATAGATCTGTTTTCTTCACCAGGAAAATAATATGCTTCATAATAAATAGCGTAAGAATATCATAAGGCAGCTTCAGACTATAGATACCTTTGTTTACATTTGATTCATTACTCTGTACATTTTTACCACTTTATTTTTGAAGCAGCTTGGGGAATACTGCAAAAAGATGGATAGATAGAAGCAGCAAGAAAGTAGAGATAGGTTGCAATTATAGTAAGTGCATGGAAAAAAACACAAACCATCTTCAGTGCTTTTAAAGCTGAAGGGCCTGACAAACTAGACAAGATGAATAAAAAAGGGTGGGTACATATAGCTGTCCTACTAGTTAAGAACAACAGTGAAGCTGAGTATGTGACTAAGGGTTCATCTACACTGTAAATGGATTTGCAGTGTTGGTATAGGAGACCGATACCTTTGTTATCTGACATTATGGTTGGCATGAACTTACGTTCTTTTGGGAGAACTCCTCCCCAAAATAAATCTGAAAGATTTTAGGATACATATATCTCTGACCATACGTTGTAACGGTGGCATCACACAGTTTTCCACTTTAACTTGTATGGGCCTAAAAACATCTCCTCAGACCTCTCCCCAGCCAGTAGTTCATTGATGGACCCACCCTGAAGCTTCATATCCTGAAGCTTCTTACAGTGATTTACTCTGCAGAATGTTTTTCCCTGCATATAATTTGAAATAGGATTTACTGTAGGAAAAGAATTGACAAAATAACCTACTATTATAAAAAATGGCCAGGGAAATACTGGCAATAGAATAGTCTTAAATTCTAGGGATCAGGATTATCTGCAGGTTTGTTATACAAGGGTTTTCTTTCCAGTCTTTGCTGTGTGGTTGTTCATAAATCATTACAACATCCACCTTATCTTGTGCAAGCCTGGCTTTAAAAAAAGAAAGAAAGTACGAAGTATGCTAGAATTTTCTTCAGCTACAGTGTGACCCCAATCTTACTGTATCTCCCTACAACAGAAATGCCTATGCTAGATTTATGGTAGAATAGATATGAAATCAGAATCAAACCTATAGTTTCACACTAAAAGTATTGATACATTTAGATTTAACATAATATATCAGAAACCCTGGTGTGAACTTTGGTTGTCATATGCCAAAATCCCACCAAGGTAAATCTGARAGATTTTATGATGCAGATATTGCTTAGATGCTAAACTTCAGTGCTGTTTCCTTGCAGAACTTGTTCTGAATGGTAGCTTTCGTTTCAGGAGTTCAACTTCTTGGATAGCTGGAATTTCCTGCCAGTTTTGTGCTGCAGGGAGGAAGGGGACTGTTAGGCACTCTTAGGTGAGAGTCTTTTATGTCAGCAGTACTTATGGGAGAGTCAGCAGCATAAATCAGTGCAGCTTTGTTTGTGCTCAAATACGGATTTGCTGTTCAAGACAAACCTGTCATTTTAGCTGTCATTTTCATTCCTGTTGTTTTCCTTCCGAAACACAGGTCTGTAGATTGTAGCTGGGGTGAAAAGTCTGACCTCGATTTTCCTGCAGTCCCCAGATTTCATTTATGAAAAATTACTTTCAAATGTGTAACAGGTTGCTGGGAGTTCTTCATATATTTATATTTTTGAAAGTCCTTTTAGGCTGTATTACGTACCAAGATATAGCACACGATGCTGTGCCTTCCTGCTGCTGCTGTCCTCCTGCTTAGGACTTGGACCTTTTTTCTCATCACATGCTGGGTGGTCATCAAGGCACTCTGCTTTGGTTAATCAAAGTGAAACTAAGGTTTAATCGCAGTGGGTTTATTTTTCCTGACTGTTAGCTCACTGACACATAAGTGACCTTTCCACTAAAATTCCCTTTCCCACTTGTAACATTGACTCTGTGAGACTTCTCCATACTTATCCACTCTCCATCCAAGATTGCCAGGTCTCTGGCCATGTCCTTCTCTTCAGCTGCTCAAAATGTTTCAGATGATTCTGTTGTAAAGAAGTATTTTTTTAATCTTTATTCTCTTTTTTTTTTTCCCCAGCCTAGTGAATTGTTCTACTTTAGAACAAAATTCACTTCAGAAATGCAACTTTTTCCGTGGGGAAGAGGAAAAAGCCTAGCTCCTGTCACCTCTAATCATAAATGGTGTTTCATCAGAACCTGCCTTGGCTTCAGACATCTTGTGCGGTTTCCATTGCCTAAATGTCCATGTCTTGTTCTGGCCACAGCGACTCTGAGTATCTCTTCTGGCTGTTGCTCTGTGAAGGCATAGGTCCTGTGTCATACCCACCAGCCCAGTGCAGGTAGCTTGGATGCCTCAGGCTTATAAAGTGGCAGTAGTTGTCTCTGGTTGGTAGTTAATCGCTCCCCTTATATTTAACCCATGATGACCTCTACTGCTTAAGACGTTCATAATGTCTACTATATATTCTACCTGGTCTTAGGTTGTTATCATTTTCCACAATCTTGAATCAAATGGATTTGCAAAAATGGCAGTAACCTTTAAACACATTTTTTGGGAAGAAGAATAATAAAGATACCAAGCAGACGGGATGAAAAACACTGAAGAAGCTCAGATTTTAAAATGAACTCAGGGTTTGCTTCATAAGGAGCAAACAAGTGAAAGTCTACTGCATATGGGCCACACATGCAATTGATGGTTCTTGTAGCACTACATCACTGAATCTCTACAGCCACAGTAAGTGTTTTGCAGCTGGTCCATATTCACCAGAAAAAAAGTGAACATTTATCAGTTCCACAGGGGTATGGAAGTGGTCAGGAGAAAAGTTTGAAAGTGATTGTGTTGGCCCAAAATTTTGGAGCCACAGGCTAGCAAGCCACAGTAGTATCTACTAGATTCTTTTTTCAAATGATCCAGAGTGAGCATACAGGTTGGGATTTTCACAAGTGTTGTGGCACATGAAAATGTGACTGTGATGCTAACAACCCTCTTCAAAAAATTGTCATAATACTGAGAAATAAACCCTGAATTTGTAGAGCTAAACACAATGCTGATGCAACTTAAGTTAAAAAAGTAGTATGTTTCTCTGTAGCATCCACAGCTGGGAAAATTTCCTTTTATGAGCAGTCAGCAGGAGACACGCAGTATTAGTACACTTGGGAGACTATTTCCCTATGCCCTAGACTGATCACTGAGAAAGAGGGCAACAAGACTTTAGAGTCTGCTCTTTGGAGCTTGTTCCGTGGACCCAGAAGAGAAGCTTGGAGCATGAAAGCTAATTATATTCCTTCTGTAGCAAAAATTATGTGTTTGACTGGGTGCTCTACAGTGTTTTAGAGAACAAGCGCCAATGACAAGGCTTCGAAGTTTTATCGCTATCTTCCTCAATGACAAGTGCAGTTGGCCTTATTCTAGGATCCTAGAGAAATATGTAGGTGACTAATCCAGATAAGAAACATTATTCAAGTTTATTGGCAGCATTGACATTTCTGGTGGAAATGTTTGAGGTTTTAAAATATTTCCTAAATATATCACTTAAAGAAGAGTTATGCCAGTTTTACACTGCTGAGAAATCCTAATGAAGGGTAGAGTCCTGCTCCTGCTGGGGTCCATGGTAGTTTTGTGAAGAGTGCTGGTTTATATGGTTCAGAGTCTACAATGACAGTTAATCCAGAGAGCAGTGTGCTTATAGTTTTAACTAATGAAGACCTAACGGTTTAAGAACTATGTCGTCTGGAAACCTGTATGTACTCTTATTACTGAAATTCTTTGGTTTAATACCCAGATCACCAGATAAATGTCTATTATAAGTAAATGTGACATGACATAAGACATTTCTTGACATAATTTTTTCATTTCACCTTGCAGCAGTGATTTGGCACAGCTACCATCTGCTCCTGACAAAATTAAAACCTAACCATGAGGCTGGGCATCGTTTAAATAGCCTTATCATGGTCACATGGAAATACAAACCAGCCTGTAGATCTGGTTCTTTTGCCACATTGTTAACAGATGTTTTAATTTAAAAATGTGAGAATTCAAGCATCTCTACAGCATCTCTAAAATGATAATTCATATCCTTCTCTGCATGCATTCCTCTGAGAGGCAGCTGGGGACTTGACTTTTGAGCTCTTCATGAGAATAGATCAGTAAGGTTACACTGTAGTTTGCATGTCCTTCATTATTCCAGTGCAAGTGATGAAAGCTCCTAGTAACAAAAGGACATTTGGTAAACAAAGGCCGGCTGACTTTTGTATGAAGAGCAGATCTGCCTTTTTGTCCTAGTTATGCACCATGTGGTAGCCAACTTGCTATTTGCAAAGAGCCTGGGGCTGGAGAACCAAAGAGAGTCATGCACTTTCTCAAGATTATGTTTAAAAGCAGAGAGCAGCAGAAATGAGATTTTTTGACTGGGACAGTGGCCTTTCCTCTTAAGTTTTGCTGTCTTACCTGATCACTGCTGCTGTACGGCGGCAGGGACTTCTTCTGTCCTGAGTACAGGCAAGGAAGGGGTCATGGTTCACAAGTTCACCCACAGTGGAAAAGAATCTGGTCGTTTTACTCAGACAAGTGTTATTCTGTCATCGGCTTTCTACCCCAGACCTTGATTAGAGACCATTAGGAGCCATGTATTTGTTCTCCTACTTGATTGAATTTTGACAATTAGCCGTAACATTTGTGCAGATTGGCAGCAAATTTTGCTGGTTTGATTTATTCCCTACCACTTCCCTAATCACAATCAAGTCTCTTTTTTAGTGCAAAATTCCTCTTTCATCTCCATTTTCATGCTTGTCTAGAAAAATATACTCTTTTTCAGCCAGATGGCAAGAGAAATATTCTTCCATTCCTAGTCTCTTTAATTTTCTTACAGTTAAGAGGGTGAGAAAACAGAGATCTACTTAGCTTCTGCAGAATTCACTGGTGTTATGTTTAATTAATCCTAGCATTTCAGTCACCCGAGCCATTAGAAATGTAAAGGGCCTGAGGAAGGGAAGATTTTCATTTACTGTTTGTGTCATTTATAATTATGCCATTTGATTTCCCTTGTGGCCTCACAGTTTTCATTGACTCTCTCTTGAAGGCTGCTTGTGGAAAGGAGCCCACCAAGCAGGAAAAAAAAAAGCAAGAAACAATGGTCGATGAAAATGAAGTCCCGAGAAAACAAGACCAGTATTCTTTCTTCAGTGTTACAGCTAGAAAAGCAACAATATTGAATATCTATCTTGTATGCTTCAACAGCTGTCAGTTTTCCCTCAGAAAGGGAGGAAAATACTGGGCAAATAACCTAGCAGGTGTGACAATTTCAGGTGAGATGCTTTTTCTATTAGACTTAGTAGAAATAGTGTTATGTGAATTGTCCTGCAGGAATAAATTGGTGATAATCTAAAGTCTGAGGATAAGGATGTGTTGCATATGAAAATGAAACTAGGACAGAAGAGAGGCTTCCAAGTATAAACATAATGGAGCATTATTATCACAAAATAGAGCATTGTTATCACAAAATAGTAGAAATGGGGCTAAGTGTATTCAGGAGGCTACGTTTGCACATTTGACATGAATGATGTTGAAACAATTTCCTATCAGTTGAAGAAGCGACTCAAGATATGACTTAAAACCATTTTGGTCCTGTTTAGGTCTTGGTATTTCAGATATCAACAGTTGTTAGATTAATTCTCAGTACAAGTGAATCTAAATGTGTATTCACTAATGTATATCCAGAAACACAAAGGAAAACCCAGGGACCAGAGTGTTTTAATTCTACTTGTATGTGTTTTATGTTTACATGCTTCTTCTTCCCTTCAGTAAATGCATACTTTTCCTCCAGTGTAGGATATTTCTTCCTCTCCCTAGTCCACATGCTCTTGCTTGCCCAGAGCATGTTGCTGAACTACTTCTATTAGTATTGTTGTAAATCACAAGGACACCTAAGATTAGTCAGCACTTTTGGAAGAGGAATAGTATCCAGTTGGACATACTGTTATTGTCATTTTCTATGAGAATCATCTGGTAAGATCATACACATTTGTGAATTGTAAATTTTGTAGACATGAATGTTGTATGAGCAGCATCATTCTTTATGTTTACATTGAATGGAAAAGTTTTCTTTTCCCTCCAAAACAAGCATATTTTATTTTGAAATAGGGAGTACTAATGCCTTTCCCAAGATAAAAAATGTCAATAAGGGTCTTATTTCTAAGAAGAAAGCTTTCCAAGAGAATAAAACAACAGACTGTTGGAACAGAAGTTTTTGGAAGTAAAGCTGATTTAGACATCCCAAGCTAGTTTGTTCCAGGTGGGCATGCAACAGAGAAATAATGGGTTGGAGGGTAGAAATGGCCAACCTCTGCAGCAGCAGCGTAGCAGAATAGCATAGTACCTGACAGTTGTATTTATGATCTGTGATAAAGTAATAAAACATCTTCTTAAAGGTATCCTACTTTGAGTTATTATTGTTTAAATTATTAAAGTCTGGAGTACAGCTTAAATCAGCTAGTACTTGGCTAGAAGACCTCTGAACAGGTCACACCCCTTCAGCAAATACACCTCTCTCTGTATATAAACACAATTTAGTGAACGTTCTTCACATCGTTTAGTGCTAACTAATGGTCT
The DNA here is from genome assembly GCA_030449065.1 of Oceanodroma leucorhoa. Classification (NCBI taxonomy): domain Eukaryota; kingdom Metazoa; phylum Chordata; class Aves; order Procellariiformes; genus Oceanodroma; species Oceanodroma leucorhoa. The sequence continues at coordinate 4,194,908 of JASVER010000072.1, read as the reverse complement.
ATCAATAGTCTTGGCTATCCTAGAATTGGAGCTGGATAAAGTGTTCCTTTCCTGTCCTGAGCTGCTAGCTCTTTTTTGTGTGCTTACTGCCAAATGTTACTCCCTGTAAAACTAGTGGATGTTCTGACATGGTGGAATGACAAAAGGTCTATGCCTTCCTCTAAAAAAGGTCTAAAGCTCGATTAATGGATAGTTGAATTGCTCCACATACCTGCAGGCGTGAGAGTACACAGATGAAGAGGATGTTGGGGCTTGTAGTACAGTAGCCTTCCAGGTTCCTTGGTTCGGGCTCCAGGGTGTTGACAATGAATTAAAGCAGCATAAGGGCTGCTGTCTGCTGACTAAAGAAGTACTCTAGTGCCAATTTGCAGCAGGAGCCACACCAGAGTGCTCTCTGGATCATATCCTTGTCACCCTCTCTGCTGGGGGTACTCCCTGATCCTAGTGGGCAGACAATGGGGGAAATGGATGAACTAGAATTTGCAACCCTGGAGTTTGGGGGACTCTGTTTTCTTTTTGGCACCACTCTGACTCCTTTGTGCCATCAGAATGATGAAAAGAAAATGCATCAAGTGTAGAGAAACTGATGAGGAGTTTGCAACAAAAGAGTAGGCAGGGTCTTGTGTTTAACTGTATGAATTCAGTGCTGGAAGAGATCTCAGGAGATCATCACAGACAACCTCCTAAATTAAAGTAAGATCATGCATAGCRTGATGAAGGGTTTTTTTGCTGACTCCTAAAAGCTTCTTGTGAAGGTGCCTCAATGTTTCTAATGGGGCTGTGGAATTGCTTAACAGCATATCTATCTGTTGAAAACTCAACCTATTTGCTTTGATGAGGTCTCTAATTGTCTCTATGCCAGTTTCCCCATCAACAGAATGGTATGATATAACCAGGAGTATTTTTAGACTGAATTATTCTATCTTCAAAATGCTTGAGATAGCATGTTAAAAAAAAAAAAAAATCCAGAATCTGTTTAAATATCGTATTAGGAGGAATGGCAATAGAAATTGTTCAGTCCTTCCAAGGATCAAATGCCGTAATGCAGCTTCTAGAACCGGATTTAGAGGGATAAAAAGAAAGTCCAAACACGACTGCTGTGAAGCTTTGAAGCTTCCTATTGTATATCTTTGCCAGTTTAATATGGTCTATGCAGATTCCACTTAACCTTGTCCAATTCCTGGACCTCAGGCAGCCTCACCAGTACTGGCAGACCAAACGATGTGCTGCTACCTGGCTCAGGCACATGGTGTTGACACAGGAATTTTCTCAGAGGTCCTGCGCCTCTTTCAGTGTTAGGGGTGAAACTGCTCCAGGAGTGAATTTGGGTTAAATAGGGATGAGATCTTGCTGCTTTCACTGAGGAGGTCAGAAGATGTATAATGAATATGTTACGGGCTAAGAGGGGATAGATAGCTTGATGCTCACCGCAGCTATAGGAAAAACATGGAATTGAATTTTCTGTTTCTGTGCTGGGTGGTGTTAGGTTACCTGACCTCATTTTTCCTCACGTGTTCACTAATGTTGCTTTCCAACATTGATTTTTTTTCAAAAGTGTTGGCTGACTTCAAGTATAGCTATAAACAATGGAAGTTGTGCTTTCAACATATGAAATGTTACACAGTGCTGAAAGTATTCTGGAATACTGTCTCCCAGGTCACACAAACTGGGTATTCAAAACTAGTGCATGCTATTGATATAAAATCTCTCTGTGAATAATCCAGAGTTTACTGTCCTGGCTATGGCAGGACTTAGGTGAAAGGCATATGTCTGAATGTAAGAAAGCAATTGGGAAGGCTTGGGACCTGAGGTTTGGGGCATAACCTCCCTTGAGTACTGAAGTCAGCCCAGTGTGGCTCTTCTGTGGTTTGGAGAATGAAGTAGTGAGCTCTGGTTGGAGAAGTCTATGTGTGCTGATCACTGTACTCAGAAATGCTGTTGCCATGCTAACTGACTGCTTTGAGTGTTTACCCAGAAAGGAGACATAGGTGCTTTATCCTCCTCAGCCTTGGGTGCTCACCTCCTCTCTGGGGACTGCTCCCACTCTTTGACCATGCAGAGGCTGTGGGGAGGCACCTTGGAGCACTTACCCTGCAGCGGGGTAAGTCCAAGGTAAATGATGAAATGCTTCAGGTGCCTGAAGCAGCACAAAAGGGTGATCTAGTCCATGCTGCTTGTTTACTGCTGCTTGCTCTCACATCTTTCCTTCATATTGATTTCCAGTGGGTATTTTGTTTTATTCTATCCCTTCCCCTTCTCTGTGCTTCATGAATGCTACGAATGTTTCGCACTGTTCATCTTGAATTGATGGGGTGGTTTTGAAATGAGTTTGTCAGTTCCTAATTGAGCACAGACTTTCTGCTCAGGGAAGAGTTGCGGGGGAAAATGCTAAAGTTAGGGAGGTCTGGAGCACAACCAAACAAATAGCTAGGTCAATGTTTGCAAGACATGGACCACAGTAGACATATGCACTGTATGGTCACATATTGCTTATGATGGTGCTAAAATGGGTCTTAAAAGGCTCTTTGTTTTCCAACTTCTCCATCTGGAGTCTGAACCCTGAGACTGATAAAGGGCAGGTGGTGGTTTTGGCTTCTTAGGACACAATCTGCTGGCTCAGCAAGGAGTTGATAAATGACTCTCCAAGAATAGTGAATTATTTGGTAATGGAAGCGAAGAGGACCAAACTTCCATTCCTGTGCTCAGGTCATGGCACTGGAGCATACACTTGTCTGTGTATTATATTGTACTTTATTATGACAAGAAGCAATGAGGTCTGTTTGTGTATGCACAATTCAGAGCCCCTCACCAAGGCATACTAAATAAATATAATAAACTTGTCATAGGGAGCACTTTTGCGGTTTGTGACCTGTTTTTCCTTTAAAGCGTATTTTCCAAATGTGAGATGAGTGGTCTGAATGAGTTAGGGAATAGCCTATACTGTTATGATTCTTGTGAGCACATATTGAATCATTCCATCAAGTTTGCAAGCCAGCAAGATCATCACCTCAGACATACAAAAGGGAAAAACAGGGAAAAGCATGAAGTGCCTTGCTCTCCATGGTTGCAGTGTGTTATGCTAAGAAGAGGCTGCACTAGTGTGGCAGTCTTAAAATCTAACAGACAAAACCAGGAGTGGAAAATAGATGATAAATGGGAAGAAACAATGATGGGATGGGAGCTTAATCGGTTGGGTCTTCCTTCCTTTTTAATTAGATACTGTATTTCTGCTCTCGGAGAGGAGGCACTCTTCTTCGGCAGAGCTGGACTGAGCAGCTCAGGTGTGGCTGGGTAAATATCCCTGTGTTTAGGTTCCCCCAAGGTTTTGGGGCTTACCAGCTGAGTTGTTTTTTTTTTTTTTTGGGAGGGGGGGGGGGGGGGGGGGAAGAGTGAAATTTATGCACAAGACTGGAGCTTCCAGTGCCAAAGGACACAGAAGAAGACCTCAGCATGTACCTTAAGTTTTGTACAGAGATTCTTGCACCATAATCAACCCCACACTGCATACCCTGGTTAACAAAGCTCTTATGGGTTATGTATGCATAATTTGGCACAGCTACATAGTATCTTATATCAATCAAATGTGAAGTGTTGTGGTCTCATGGCCATTTTCCCTGTCTTCTCCTAACAAACTGTGACCAGGTGCTGTCAAGTCATGATGAATTGGTTAACTGGCTTTCTATAGGTGTAATTTCAAAGCAGTTATTTACGCATGGATTTGAAATGAAAATAGGATGCTGTCTTATAGACCAAAGTTATCCACTTTACATGCATGAAGAGCTACACACAAGAGAAGAGAGTTGTTTAGGAGATGTTTGCTTTCAAACCCAGTGTTACTGGGTTTGTTACTGGACAAAGTAAGGAGGAAGAGGCTTCTATTGTCAGTGGGGAGGGGAAGACTTTAAATGGCTGTAAAAGCAAAAGTGAAAATCTGGGCAAGAGGGATACGAAGAAGACAGTGGCATGATCAAATCGACAGATCAGGGTATGACCTGAAGCAGCTGGATTTCAAAGGATTTGTTCTTCCTTGTGCGAAGAAGAGGAGGAGACAATTCTTATTACTTCCAGAAGTCAGCATGAATCCAGAGACAAAAATCTTTTCCATACCTTCAGTCTTTTAAGGAGGGGTATCATTAAACTATCAGATCGATGTCAAAACTTGTTCCTTGGCAGGCAGATGCACGTTCTGTGCAGGGAAGCAGTATAGGGAAGAATATGCTGATTATTGCATGCTCATAAACTCCTCTTGAATGAGGCACCCAGTTCAAGCCCCAGGCACATCGCTAGTGATGATGATAATTTTAAGTGCCATCTTTCGTATCAGGATTTTATGTCCGTAGTAAATAACAAACAATTCAAATGTCAAGAATGGTTTATCATTAGGAAGGGATTTTTTTTTCTCTCTCCTGAAGTTTTACCAGTCTGGGAGAATCAATCATCATGAGAATTTGGAGTTAACATTTGTTCCAAAGAGACGAAGATCAGTGCGTTCACTTGGCTTCCTTTATTAGCTGAAAAGGGTGTGGGAAGGAAAATAAGCATGTAGCTTAATAGGAAATCAAAACTGGTTTGTGAATGTGTGTCTGGTCTGGCTTATTCATGACTGTGATACATATGTAAAATATGCTGGTGGTGCTACACAGTCAAAAAAGCAGGTTGCCAACACTGTTAAATTACTATTTATTTCCTTTTAATTCCACTGGGTGTGACATTTATGTCCAAATACATCTATCATTTTGTTGGACTTCTCGTTAGCCCTACTACAGCCCTGAAAGGTTATTTAAGTTTTTGCATGTGGGAATGACCAGCTGTGAAGACTTTAGAATTGAAAAGGGTACTTTTATATTTTGACCTGACTTGACTTTGCTTTAAAACAACAAGTCTTTTGTGTTTTAAAACAAGTCTTTTTTGCAGTATAAATGAAACCATATATAATTTTACCCCTTTAAATCCTCCTTGTCCTCCTTTAAGGGAAAATACTGTATTTTAATCACCGAGTTTGCCAAAAGTAAATGCTGTCATGTGGTATGAGTGATGTGAAAGGCTCCTCTGACTAGTTTATGTATGATGTAAATAGATGATGCAGAGGATGTCAAGGAGCCTGGTGCACTGTGTTTGGATTATATGTGCTTACATTGCGTTGAAAAGGAGATCAGTGGCATGCCACAGAGTTTAATTAGGCCTACACAAATTGGTGAATTGGTCTACAGCTGAACTGGTCTACACAAATATGGCAATTTACTTAAATGCTGTCGCAGTTGGATACACTTACAGTTTTGCTGGAGATACACACTGACTACTTCCCACTCACTTAGCTGAGCTGGAGGGAAAAGCTCTTTTCTCGTGGTACAGCTTCCAAAGAGCCCTTTCAAGTAACGGAAATGATGTGATGTGATGCGATGAGATGCTCTCGTAGAAAGTTCTGCATTTGACAGAGGAGCCCATTAAGTAATTATCTGCTCTAATGACATACCAGGAGCTGGCAGGAGTACTTCTGTCACTGGAAATGTTTATATCCAGATCTTTGAGAAAATGTTGGCGCTTCACTCCCACACCACTGGGAATTACGTGAGTTAGTAACATACTCCTTTCGGAAGGTCTTTCTCCTTAGGTTAACGAAGCATTTGACAATTTTCCTACAGCTATGGGTCTTGTGCAGTAGGAAGCAATGGGTGAGCTGCAGTGCCAAAAGCTTTTTTATTTCTGAAGCCTCTGAAGCTTGAGTGAAGACTCAGCCTGACTGATGTTTCACCAGAGAAGCTTGAGCTCCAGTTGTCAAAGGGCCAAACAGAAGGGTGCACCGTGATTACTGAGGACTACCTGTGGTCTGTTAGCCAAAAAACATGTCATGAAATTTAGGCAAAAGTTGTCTGGAGATACATTATATCTTGTCAGATATTGATTGACTGAAAGAAATAGATGTGCCCTTGGGCACACAAGCCCTTCAGGTTTGAAACAGAGTTGACAAACTGAAAGCTGAGTATAGGTTAGTTCTTTGTGTGAGATTTGTCATTTTGGACCTGAAGAAGATCCTCCCTGCCCAAAAGCATGTGTTTTTTTCCAACTGTCAGCAGGTCTTGCAGAATGACTATATTTCTCCACGCATTTTGCCTTGCTTACGACCTCAGGCCATCATGAAAAAAGGTATTATTTATAAAATACAAGAACTGTAGTCAAGCAAACAACAATTCAGGCCACATGTTCAAAATCTTTTTTTTTTCCATGTGTAGATGTATCTTCCATACCCATCATGCTGATCACATTGCATTACATGAGCTAAAGGAAAACTACTTTTCTAGCTAGCCAAGTGCCATCAAATACATGTGGAACCTATATGGGCCTCATAATGTATGTTGAAAGCACTCGTCAACTATGCCTGGAATGACTAACAATGTTCAAGTAAAACAAGAGAAAAGGTAGGAAAAAAGAACGGGCTGGAAAACCTTCCTTAACTGGGAATGTTTTAACTAGATAAAGTCACTGCATGAGTATGAGAAGCAGGTTTAGATCACACTTTCCTGGCTTCTGGTGGTTTTTACCAAGGTTACCATTTTGATCTACTAGGAAGATGTTGGTTTTCTTTTCTTTTTTTTTCTTTTCTCCAGAGAGTAGTTACAGCATGAAAGGGAGAAGGGGGGGAAAGAATGACTAGGTCACGGTGAGCCTTTCTAAGATCAGATGGTGGGCTCTCCCATTGATGTCAATGGGATAGAACTAGAGACGTCATGCCTCTGTCATCCTTACTGATCTATTGGGGAGACACTGGGAAGGATGAAAAGGGTGGCTTTAACTGCAAGCAGTAATCAGAGATCCTGGAATGTTTTGGGGGATTCAGCAGCGGGAAAACAGCAGCCATAATACTGAAAGTGACAGTAATCCTCACTGTATTTCTGTCCATTGCAAAATGCTATGTTTAACGCTTTGCTTTGCTTCTAGGGACTCTAGAGAACAACTGCAGGTTGCTTTATCTGTGAATAATGTGTTGCCTTCACAGGCAACATGAATTGTTTCAGCTGGTGAACGAACCGAAAGAGACTCAGAGCACTAAAAGAATAATTGTTTCCTCTGACATATTGCAACTTCACCTCTTGGTGACAGTGCATTTCCACTGCTCGCTGGCTGCAGTTAACGAGGTAGAAAGGGCATTCATAGAACAATAACATTGTTCCAAGAACATGAAATCTTCGAGTCATCCTTGGACTCTACTTCTTGTTTCCTCCTCCACTAGCTATGTCTGCCCATTTGCCTATCAGTCTCTCCAGAACAGCAGACCTTTACGGTGATCCCATCTCTTACTCATGCTTTACTCATTTCCCAACATGGCTATTACTGCTTTTCAATTCAGTCTTCCTAAATTGCTGCTTTGAATTTGAGGTCATCTGGAGGGCAGAAGTGGATGAAAGTTAATATACCATTAATCCATAGCAAGTACATGCAAGGGTATAAAATATTCTATATATTCAAAAAACAACATATCATGTTTCAGGTTTTATTGCATTAATTTTTCATTAGTTGCATTGTTAAGCAGTAAATTTGGATTTGCATACAGCAAATGGATTGCCACGTTTTGTTCCAAGATTGCAAATTTGAGCCATTTTAGCAAATTTTAGCTTGGTATTCCTTTAGTGAAGCAATAGCAATACAGCTGTGGCAGCACACAGCTCAGTTCACGCGGTGCCTGAGAAGGGAAGGGATTGCAGTTGGAGTGCTACTCTTGCCTGCAATTCTGTGAATCCACAAGACAGCTCAGGTATGTCTATGAGTTGCAATCACAAACATAAAATGCTGCAGGGAGACCGCCTTCTTCACATGCCAAACACAAGATGTAAGGTCCGTACCTGTTCCTTCTGCTTGTGCAACTCTTAGAAGGGAGAACACCTAATATTTTTCAAGTTGCATAATCTTGATCCAACATATGCCGTCTTACTGGAAAATGCTCTTCTCTAATCCTGCTTTCTCATTGTTCTCTCATTAATAGAGAAAAACAGATGGGACCCCTCCTCTGAGGTGCACTTAAAACCACAGCCTACGCCACCCTCACCTTTCATGTAATGTGTACAAGTATAGATGGGGAAGCTTCCCAGATGTTAGAGCCACCATCCATGATGTTGTTTAAGTAAAAGGATGCAGTCCCAATGTGGAAGTACTTTTCTATAGTAGTATGCACAACTATAGCATAAGTCATATTTAATCACTATTCCATTCACTCCCTGTGCACCTTCCAGCACCTCTACATAGGATAAGGTGTATAGACTTTCTGTGGTCACAAGCGCCTGTATTTCAGCCAGAAATGCCTGCTGCTGTCTTCTCAGCCACCTGTGATAGCCATTATCTACTGAGTCAACTTATGTCAAATCCTACAATTGTCTATCTGCCATTTTCGGCTACTTTAGCATGTAAATCATTTGGTAGTAAGCATTTCATTTCTCTACTCAATCTAGGACTCAGAGCAAAGACTGAGTGCAAGAAAAGACTATTTTCCCTGACACGTCTTCTGACAGAGCTCTACTGGAACCTATTTATTGCTCTTTGAAAATGACACAGTTCAGGCTGACAGTTTCAGGATGACTTGTGGTAAAGCTTTACCAAGCGTGTGTGCCCAAAGTTATACTCTCCCCTGCCTTCTCACAGCATTTACACCTTGGTCAAATGTCAAGGTATTTTTGGTTTCTCATGTCTCTTTTGCATGAGAAAAAGAAAGCAAAGAAAGCAAAATAGCTTTAAGATTCTAACATGGGAAAAAAGGACTTTCTTCATATCTTAGTAAAAGAGATGAGGTATGAATCTCTTCAAAGCCAAAATTTTGAAAAACAAAGAACTCATCCTGAGGCAAACACCTGCCTAAAGCAGTCATTTCAAAACAACTGAAGTTTGTCACAGTTTAAAGGTCCTGTTTTCAGATGCTTTTACTAGAGGCAAGTGTTGAGCGGCACCACCCTAGAGACACTTATCCCTGGCTACAATCATTTCTAACGCTTGCATACAACCTAGTGCTGCTGAACTTACGTATTGCCAGCAGCTGCTGAGAAATGTTATTTACTTTGCAGCTGAAGTAACACTGTCGAGCAACCATGCAGCTAGTAAGCCATGAATATCCTGTAAATATAATACAAAGTGGAAAATAAAAAACATCCCAAACTAGGATGTATCCAACAACTATCTGCATTTAGGACAGAATGAAGAACTGCTATATAAGAAATAATTTTAAAGTTTGAACAACAAATGACAAACAGGAAGAGGCCTCTTTGTCTGAACTTCTTCAACGATAAAATGCTGTGAACAGGAAAGGCTTTTGCAATACAAGGCCTTCAAGTCAATAGTTTCAGATTCTCAGAAGTAAAAAATTCCTTGGGTTGTTTCACTGGTATTCCTAGTCACAGCTGAATACAAGAGATTATTAAGAATTAATCTGATAACTAGAACAGCTTTGGATGAATTGGAAATGTGTGAATATCACACAAACACCATTATTTATAATAAAGTTCTATAACTATTAAAAACTAGAATATAATTGCTTAGTATAAAAAGTTATGAGACGATTCTTTGCATATTTTGAACATGTATACACCCGACAGTCAAAACCCAAGACTCCTTAGGAATTTCCCTCCCCCCAGTCTAGGAATGGCACCTTTGAAATCCAGAAATTAGTTGCTTTGATGCTATGTTTGGAGCAGTATCCACATTTAAAGTTACAGAAATAGATTTTGCCTCTCCCCAGATCTCCTGCACAGTTTAAGGCTTGTATCTATGCACATTATGGTCATCATCATACAGCTCCATACTCCTCTGAACCTGCCTGGTTTACAGCCAGGAGTATTTATTTGGCCTAAATTGGAGAAACCTATTTTTCCTGGCTCCAGATTAGAAAAGAGTTTTGGACAGGTACTTTTGATGATGATTTAGATATGCAGGTATATGTGAGATAATACAAAGGTAATAACTAATAATCACTTTCTTTCTAAATGCAGGGTAATTTGGATCTGTTTTTCAAACAAGAATGAAAATAGTTACCTACCTTACAGTGTGTTTTATTGCCAGCTTAGTTCATTCTGATCACACACCTTTCCAGAACAACAAAAAGTACTGCTGACAAACAACTCTCTCAAATGCAGTCAATATGAAGTTATCTGATGTAAACACACCCATCAGGCACTATTAAAATAAGTTGCTCGATTACTGAAAGTTTGCAAAATTATAAAATAAATGCTAATGGCGAGTATTAATAAAGGTAATCTAATCTTTATTAATAGTGGGTGTAATCTTATTCAGTTGTTTTCTTTAACCTTTAGAATATTGGGACATGCAAACGCCTTATCTGCAGACTCCTACAAAGCTAATTGTTCACTTAGCTCATTTAGCAACCCTGTATTACATGCAAGAACAGCAGCAGCGCCTTTAGAATCTTTCTGTCACAATACTGAAAAAAGCTGGGGAATGATCTACCTGAGGCCTAGATCTCTAAAAATGAATACTTATGATACTTTACACAGAGCAGTCCAGGTTCTCAAATCCCACATCTGTGCCTTCTCAGCAGCTGGTCGGACATCACTACAATTATGGTTCCTGCCTTTATTCATATCTTAACAATAAAAGTATTGATAGATTATTTGAGGAATTACAAGTTTAGAAGACAAAAGTTGAATGTAACTTAGGYGAGAGCTCATATTTTTAGTATGCGAGTATAGCTATCACAAAATGACAGGAATTGTTCAGACAGAAAGAACTGAAAATACTTTTGTAAACATATCCTAGAGTCACAATGTTCTTTATTCTTCTAAGAGTGGTATTATTGCTATTGCTAGATTTATCATTTTTAAGTTTTATTAATTAGGTCTATCGAACAAAAAATTAAAAGCCTTTTCAACTGCATGGTGTAAAAAAGCTCCCCTGAAACTCAGACATAGAACAGACACCCTTTCAAGAGTTACAACAGGAGTGTCAGTACTGACTTGACATTAATAAGTAAATGTCATCTGTAGTTAGTTACATGATGATCACTAATATTGTACATGATGGTCTGTCTGCAGGAGGTGGGGGTGTCCATGAACAGACTATCCAACGTGCGAGAGGAGACTTGATGACGCTTTCCCATCTTTTCCTGCCAGAATTTCTTCCATGCTTTGCTGTTTGGTAGTAGGGTGCAGGGGACACTCTCCAGTTGCTACTGTACAAACAGAATGCTGATGGCCATCACGATACAGCACACAGCCACGTAGGGGCTCTTCCGTTCACCTGAGGGGTGGGAAAAAACCGAAAACAAACAAAAAGTGAGACATGACTAAACAGATCTAGGCTGCTCCTATAGCCTAACATGAAATTATCCCATTGCACGTGCAAATCAATATTCAACATTTCTAGCTGGAGAAATGCTATTACAACTACAGTTGTGTATTGAGGAATAATATGCACAGGAGTGGGAAAACTAAGATGTAGGGTAGGGTATACTGCTACATAAAGACAGAGTTGGACCTATTTACTTTAAGCAAAGGTCAATCTATCTTTCTATAAACCATCTTTTCTGAGATGCAGTTTCCAGGAAAACAACAACAACAAAAGAATATATTGCTGCTATCTCTTAGTGCCAAAGAGAGTCAAGAGGCCGGCATCGGAAAGCTGATCAAGACATCAAATCTTTTACTGGCTCTGTTCCCAGTTCTGCCTAAGGGCTATCGCTGCTCAAAAGCTGTTCCGTGTCAGCTGAGGTGTACCTTGATGCTGTCTGGCCATGACAGCTGCTATATGCAGTGTGCATCTTCTATGCATGGTATCATGTAGGAGCCAGCTAACCGGCTGGGGAGCTCACAGTGGCCCAGACATGGCCAGATGCCTGTCTTTTTTCTTTGCTGTTACGAGAGACATAACATTGTTAGCATGTGGAGAGGGTCTGGTCCACAGATTTTCAGGTTAGTGATAAAAATGGTCAACAGATTACAGAAGTTGCACAGGCACCTCTATTTCTGACTCTTTCAAATTAGTGTTACAGTTTTCCAGGGCAGACCGTAGATGAAAGCTAAGTTTACTCCATTAACAGACTTACATTTGGTGGCAAAGGCAATCGAGAAAGATCTATTCCCACCCATTTGGTCCTGAATAAAATTTTGCAGGGTTCTCTTGTTCACCGAATAAACTATGAAAAAAAAGGAATCTTAGGTAGGGAACTGTAACACAATCAGGGGAATATGAGTAATGTTAGTCAGACTGCTACCTATTTACATGGGCACTTCCTCCATTTAATTAGCCAGGCTTTTCTACTTAAGCATTACTCTTCATGAATCCACTGACTTGTCTCTGGAGAGCAGAGTGTCCCCTACACTGGATGGTACTTCCAGCCTACAAAACTGTCAGGAAGTGTTAACACAGTGATGACTCTTTAAAGTGAGAGGATTCCTGGTTTTACGCATTCAGAAGCATAAAGACAGAGCTGGAGCTGTTTGCTTTAAACAAAGCCCAATTTCCTTTTGCTGTGCGAGGACTTTTGTCTTACTATAAACCATCTTTTCTGAGATGCAGTTTTCAAGGAAACATTAAAGAAAAAAAACTGCCAAGGTTCCCAAGTCTAGCATTAAGGTGTAATTCTCAGAAAAAAATGTCTCTTTTGCCAGCAGGACCTACAAATACAGGAGGAAGAAACCTTCCATAGCAAAAGAAAAATAAAATACCTACCATAAGCAGGAGTGCCTGCCACAGTGACATTACAAGATGTTGTCATGATCTGGCATATATTTAATTAAACTTCAAATAACTGAACGAATTAATGACTGCAGTTTCACATCTGTTTAAAATAAATTTTTGAGGAAGTCCATCTCCTACAGTTTAGAGTATTACAATTTTCATATGGGTTATACTTTCCTGCTCTTAATTTTCTTAAAAGAGAAATCACCATGTGGCAGGATTAAACATCATTTTGCACGACTTTGTAAATATGTAACCACTTGCCTGTTATTAAAATCTTATGCACATGTGAAAAGGTTGTTTAAACATACTGGGCAAGTTAAACATAAAGGAAGCCAGTAGGCATTTTCATTTTTAAAAACCTACACTTTCTACACGCCTTTGTGATTAACACAACCAAAATGACAGGAATCATCTTCAAAGCCCACTTCCCATACTGAGGATATCGCAGCGTTATGTAAAGAAACGTACAGGAGGAACGTCAAGATGCTACCTCCTTATCTATTAGTCTAAAAGAAAGTCAAATTGGACCACTCTAGATGTAAATTGAAAAGAAAATAGTGTTTTACGAGAAAAAGAGAAAAGGAAGCAGTTCAGTATGGGACACAAGTGCATGCATTACCTTGGATGCAGCGAATGTAAACATGTTAATGTTAGTACATGATGGGGAAGCAAGACTATATTCCAGATAAACTGCGGTTCTTAACCTTAGGACAGGGACGTCATAAAACCTCTTGTGTACTCTTTCAAATAGTTTTTTAAACTGTTTGCTGTGCATAGCTAATAGAAAAAATATGCTTGCACTTAATTAACTAAAAAGAAGATGGTAAGGTAAGGTGTTCTCTTCGACCTTGGACAAACCTTAATGCAGATGAATTTTTACATTTGTTTTTGCTGGTATAGCTCAAAATTCACTTCTGACAGCTGCCACCTTGCCAGTATCTTTCAATTACAATACTAAAATCTGGTCTGCTGTGTCTATTATCTAAATAGGACAGTATCTGCAATCATTTTAACAACAGCTCTTCACAAAAAACTGGTTTTTGCGTCAATGCTTTTTGACATACTGAGAAATGTATGTCATGTCCCTTTCAAAGCCTGAGAATGCAGAAAAGGGAACCATATATTTTTCCTTTAAGTTCAATGACAGGTAGGAAGATCTAGAATTACAAGTTCAATGTTTCTGCTCTGCATTAACAATGCAATTTGAAGAACACTGTTTTGATGATGGATTTGTAATTTTTTAAAAATCTTGGATATATCTTAATGCTAAGACTGAACTTCTGTTGCATATTCCCATTTCTTTCTCAAAATAAATTCAGAATAAGGATTAAAATAAATAGAAGTATCAATGTTATGGGAAAATGTCTAAAATCAGATAAGAGTTGATCAGCCTCCATATAGATGCCAACTGACACCAACATCTTTGCATAATTCAAAAGTACACAGAAGCTAACTAAAGAAAGGAGAGAAAAAAGACATTTGTGATTAAACAGAACCTTACTGCATTATGAATTCCATGTTGTTTTATTACTATTAGGTAAATATCTGGCTTTTGTCAGTAGTCCATTAGAATTTCAAATAGACAGCAGTCTATAAGGATTTCTGTGTACATTAATAAGAAGTATTCCCTTGGTTATTTCATGTAGTAAAAAATGCAAAAGATTTTTGCAAATATAACATCACATGTATGCACTGACATTAGAAAATGCAGGCTTCCGTGATGCTAAGTAAGATAGTCATACCCTTTCCCCCCACCCTCACTATATTTCAGGGAGGTAAAGCCTGCATTTTTTAAGATGATATATGAGTATGGGTTTCATGGCTACATGGTACCATTATCCTCATAAATAATGCAAACTCTAGAAAAAGCACTGGTCTTAAAGATTTCAAAGGAAAAAAATTACCAATCCTGGCGCATTTCCAGAATATTCCCAATAGTCTGTAAAGATAAAATAAATTCATTAGGCACTTTGTTTAATAAAATAATTTAAGTCAACCAATTTTCTTTCTTCTATGCTAAAACAATCCAAATAAACTGTAGTTTGTCAACTTGACACTATTCTTGACATCAGAAAACTTCAGATACCTGCACAGAAGAGTACAGGCTATGAACTAAACAAGTGGCAAAGTTCTTTCTAAGTCTAGCAAGGTTTTTTGCATGTAAGAAAAACAAAGATGCATTTACTGAGTCTGTGTTCCAAACCTAAAGATTCCATCAGAATTCTACATCCCACATTAAAGTACCCCAGACAGGAAATTATGTAAAGAAAAAGAACAGAACTAGAAAAATATTGGAGTAGGAAATACCAACAGGCCTGCATGTCATTGTATATGGGAAACTTTTTACATCAAGATTTTGAAGCAAGTTTTCCTGCAGGTATGAGAGATGATAAATCTCAGTACTTTAAATTTAATGCTTTGTAGTCTCTCTCTTGCGATATTTCCTTTAGCGATAGTAGATAAAAGTGCCTTTTCTAGCAGAGCACACTCATAGGTGTAATCTGATACAGAATACTTGCATTGAAATAAATAACAAAACAATTCTTCAGGTTTGTTTTTACTCTTTTACCAAGGTTTATCTTGCTCGTCTCTCTCTAATGCTGCTTGCCCAGGACGTTCATTCTCACATGTGAAATAACAAAGGAGAAAAGCAGGATTCAACTATTCAGAGCAAATCCAAAGGGATGTACAAGCATGGACGCCACAAATTTATAATTTCTCTGTGTAACTAAAATAACGTTATAATGACTGCTCAAAAGGAACAAGAGCAGGGACTGCTTTAGAAACTGAGGAGGAAGAGGGGAAGAAATACTGAAGCATCCTGAACTAGAAGCCAGCTTTCAGCCTTTCAAATGTTGGTCAAAACTCTGTTGAAAGCTTGTCCCAGGAAGGCTTCCTTCATAGTATGACTGGTTGCAATGCAGTAAAAACATCTGGATTCAACCATATTGTCTATTTATAGATTTATGGCCTAAAAAAACCTTATTTTTCCTCCTTCTCCTGATATGTTTATCAGCAGTAACTTCAGCCTGCATTATTTGTGGGGTTGTATCTACTACCTGCTGTGATGGCAGTTCTCCAAGTGCTTTCCCGCAGTGCTCTGAACCCATACCCGCAATGGTTTGATTATCTGTTTTCCCCCTTTCTTGGGCTCTAGTAATTGCCTATTTTTTTCCTGCTTAAATGCAGACAGGTAGTTTTGGGTCACTTGTTCTGCATACTTCAGCAGTCAACGCATCCTGCACTTCTTTAAAAAGAATTTCTGTGCTACTTCATATTTTTTGGCCTCTTTTATGGTCTCAGTTTACTTCAGCATCAATCCCTCTTTCATTTTAGCAGCCTCCCCTTTATTTATGAAACAAAGGTCTGGTGTCTGGCAGGTGAGAACCAAGTGTTTCAAAAGGCAGCAACTGACTGAGGTTTTTAAATTCAAAGTGAAATGCTTTTTGACTGATGTACTTCTTGCTGACCAATTTATCGAGAACAGCATGCCAGCATTTTCATTTTTAGAAAACAGGTTTTTCCATTTGTGCTTTAGATCATTTTACCTCCAGCCAAAAGTATTTCTGTATAGTCAAAGATACTTTTTTCTGCTTTTATAAAGCTCCACGAGCAGAAGTGATAATCCCTGCATGTAGACCATCACACTTTTTGAGGCTAAGAGGTCACACAGTAAAATAACCTGAAGACACCTATGCACTTTTTGAAGATGCATACAGGTAAAAAGGCATTAATGTGTAAATCTTACAGAGCAAAACAGACAGCCCCATAGTACTGTGTGGATGGTCCTTAAGACTCTTGAAACTGTTGTTACTCTCTGTAAGATTAAGATTTACAGATTGCATGCTGCCAAACCAACACAAAAACTTCCACAGCCCAGCATCTTATGTTGCCATCTCTCAAAAAATGTGCCCAGGAACTCAGAGAAATAAAATACTACTGTCCTTTTCATATGTATATTTGAAGAATCTTACCTGGGAAAAAGAATACTAACTCCTTCAGGCAGTCTATAAATCTGTTGAATTTGCCTCATAATCTCAAGGGCATTCCTTTGCCTTCTCAGGGTTTTTTCGACTGTGTGTAACAATGTAAAGTCATATTTGAAGTATTGTACATTGTTCCTAGCCCTAGGAAACCCCTTCCTGATGAAAATACGAGTTTTCCTTTCTGATGTGGGAGATACAAAACAGTTAGAATATGTGTTTCATCAGCCTACTGCAGCTAATTTATGAACTTGAAGTCACCACTGACATGAGGACTGACAAGCCTTCCAACAGATGACAACCTTTTTAAAAGGCTTGTGCTGCTATTGGAACAGCTCAGTACATCTGTTTGTCCACATAGTTTGCTGCTGAGCAAAAGCAAGTTGAAATCGGGACCTTCTAAACAGCTACAATCACAGTTTCTGGATGAACTGGGGAGCTCACATTGGAAGAAAAACCTGTGCAGGCCTTCTGCTCTCCTGAATTTTTCCATTGCTGTTCATCTCAGGTGCACAACATGCACCTCTTCAAGTCAAAACCTGTTTGACTATTACAGAAATGATACTGCCTTGAATGAAATTGCTCCAAAATAATTCCTCCTGAAGCAACTAGTCAAAGTAATTGTCCTGTTCCTTATTCTCCCCTTCATGTTCATCTTCATCCTTGTTCTGATGCAGTTGAAACCTGTCAATCTGGCTTGCATACATGCTGTTTTCTGGCAGCCCCAAGTCAAATGTGCATGAGCTGCTGCATATTCCTGGCTTTCAGTGTTAATGTTAAAAGCACTGATCATGAAAGTGGTGTTGGTTATCGGGAGAACAAAAACTGCAAAGAAATTGAACCCAGTAAGACGAGGAAAGGTTAGTGGAGCTTTAGACTTTGGCTGCTAGACTGGGAATGCTGCAAAATGCAGCTGCCATGTGTTTACCAGGACAACCCCACTGCTACTGCAGGAGGGAGCGTGAGAGATACCCCACTGAAATGCTTATGGCAAGTCAAAGGAAACCTCCACTGCATATAAGCTAACACATCTTTCTGGTTAGCAGGGAGGAGAGAATTTTGTTGTGGTACGCATTCTCCTCTAGTTAGCATGAAACAATAAATCTCCACTTGCTTTCCCAACCTTAAACGCTATTGCTCAGGACAAAGCACATGGAAACACTCAAGATGTGTCAGAGAAAATGGAGGTTTAAAATTCTGTTTGGCTTGGTAGGAAAAGACCCATTTTGGCAGAAGTCAAGGGGATGAAATACAGTGTTATGAAGACGGGTGACATCACTTTGCAACACAGTTTCTCAACCAACAGAAACATGTTTCTTTACTTACTATCACCAAATTTAAATTTGCACCAAAGTTACCACTCACTTAGTCAGAAATATAGTGAGTAACTATCAACATTTCTCCTCTCTGTCACTTTAGTATTTTATTGCTACATTTTTATGCTATTAATTTGGAGCAGGAACAATGAGGTAAGATCATCTCTGTGGTAAAATGAAATATCACTAGAATTTATTTTATCCAGTATGTCTAGACATTTCCATTTGAGCATGGAATATGTTAGTGAAGAGGGACAGGGGTTTAACAGCATATGAGCTCCATGTAAACATCTACCATTTGGGAAACAAATTTCATTGCTTCCAGGCCAACGTTTTATTCTCCAGTACAAAGTAGTCTACATACGTATATATAAAACAAAAATAAAATAGGATGTCCAACATCTATATAAATACAAACCTACAGATCAAACGCCCAACTCCTCCACTGTGTCAGCACCCTTTGAAAACATTTTATGAAGAGAGTTCTATTGTACTCCAGACAGATTTGCCTCAAGAATAAACAGAGGAGCTCCAGATTAAAGGAAATACTCCTTGCCAAGAACAGCACTAAAATTTTAATCAGTAAAATAAATATTCTTCCTTCTTACTGTGTATACCTCATTGACTATTGTGTTATCTTCCACTAGCAGACACCCAAATTCCCCTCGTCTCTGCCCTCCCAGTCCTTCATGAAATCATCCTTTCTTTCCATCTTTATTTTTATCGAAAGAAATCTCTCATGTCAGTGGCAACCTCATGGCCTCATATGAAAGGACACAAGCATTTTCACATTGGAACTCCAAATCGGAAAAAAGCTAGTGTACTCTGTGTATCTTACACTGTTAAAAGAAAACTGGTGTGATAAAATAGCAATTCCAGAGGTTAATTACAACAAAGGTTTTCAGAAGACAAACACTCAAGGTTCTTGGTGACAAGAGTCTACTTAAAACCTGACACTTTTTCTGAAAATTAAATGCAGAAGTGACAGAAGATACTTGGGGGAAAAAATATTTTCTTTAACAGCAAATGATCTAATGGAAAAAGTGGACACGTCAAACACCAGCACCCAAAAGCCTGTCTATTTTCTCCAGCTAGAATTACCTCCCACTTCTACAAATATTATCTCCTTTGTATTAACTTTAGGTGACAGTATTATTGAAATACTACGGACCGCCTCTGTGGTTTCTAGGTCAAAATTGCCCAATCGTTACTTTAAAATCACAGCATTTAAATCACAGTTCTGCATGCTGCTGATTGCACTCAACATCCAGTCACATTCTTTGTAGCACAAAGAAAACTAGTAAGCCAAAAGGTGAATGGGTATTAACAGCGTAAGTGAGGCACAGATTTGGCTCTGCGGCTGTCCCCATTTCCCACCATCCCAAAAACTGTGCTGCTGAGCAGGGCAGAGAAGAACTCTTTTGCAGCAGTACTGGCCCCGCAACATTAAGCACATTCCAGGAGAACAGGGAACACAAAAGAGAAAAACATCGGTCACCTAGGAACATGTGCTTTAGGAGTAAAAGTGAGAGATGTAGAGTGACTATAGGAAACTAAACTCTTCTACAAATTCCCTGATCTTAGAGAATACAAAATAATGACTTAAAGAGACCATACATAAGGATAATGTTGCTTATTTTAAAAAATATTTTTAATTTTTTTTAGTTATAGATTATTGTTAAAGCTGTGTTTCAAACTTGTACCTCTGAAATGCCTATCCTGAAAACAAACAAAAAGCCAGCTTCTGCTGTTAATGTTTTGTTACCCACCCTAAGAATCAAAAATAAATCATTAAAGCAATAGCCGCATGCAGGAAAATGTTTTCGTTCTGTTGCTCATTTCTGTATCTTTAATAAGTATCTAAAAAGAAAGTTGCAAATCTAGAAAACAACTAACAAAGCAGTATTAGCCGGCTTTGTTAGTTAATAAATTCTTACTAAAAAATTGCAACTAAGTGCTTGCCTTAGTGCTATTGCCTTCTATTGTAAGGTATAAAATGAGGATTTTTATCTTTAAAGAAGAGAGCAATTTTTCAAAATAGGATTTGTATTACCACACGTCATTAGAAGATATTAAAATGTTGCAGTTAAAACCAAACAGCTTGTATATTTTTAAAATGATCAGACTACGTACCCAGTTTTATTTTTGTCCAGTAAGCTGGGAGCCAAGGATCTGATATAGGCACAGGTACATATAAGCAGCAAGATTACAGTCAGTAGACTCTGGAAGTTGAAGATGGCAGACTACGGAAGAAAATCAGAAAAGAAAAATTACATCTCTGCAGTACAAAACCTCTCTCACTGCATAAGCTGGGGAAATAAATGATCCCTTAGACAACACCCATTAAAAACAAAAATGAAACCTACAATGCCAGTGAGCCAGAAACTCTTTTAATAGCCCGTTGCACACAATGGTGGAAGAATGGATTTTTTCCTTCTCAATCCATCCCAGGAAGGGTAAAGAAATAGCAGGCAAAATGGTAACCTTACAGTTTTGCTCCCAGGCACCTGTTCCAAAGCCAGTTTGTGGAAACCCACTAGCAGCAGGCTAAGAGTTAGAGAAAACAGATGTTCCCCCTTGGCCAAGAATAAGTGTAACTGTGGTTTGCATCAATAGAATATGGTGGTGGTGGTGAAGGTGGAGGTGAAGAGTATTTGACAACTAAACCAGCAACAGCCAAGACAGAGAATAACAAGAAATATGTAGGAGGATTGTTTTACTGCTTTATGAAGACTACAGACAAAATTCAACAGATTTGTAGAAATATATACAATATATATTAAACCCACCTGAACTACAAAAAGATATCTGATTAATTTTATTTTCAAATCATCTTCCATTTTTAAATTTAAAAACGTCTATACTATAAATACATTTTTTAGAAGTGCTAATTATATGGAAAATGATGGACAAATGAAGGAATTGCCTTAGGATGGAGAAGTAAAAATCTATAGTTTGATAGTCAAACTAATCAGCTTACTGGCAATAAGAAGAAACAATTCTTGAGAAACTGCTACAATATCTGGCTATTTGCTAAAGTTTAAAATATCAGTAAAATGCAGTAAGTGCATCTCACAAGTGTTTTTTTTAACTAAGGTCTGAGTCTCGTGTGGCCAACATGTTCTTTAATCATGAACTTATAAGCAACTACCCTTGCTTACGTGAAGCAATCTTTTCCAGAAGTATAAACATTATGGAGGGAGAGAAGGTACTCGTGTAAGGATTGCTGTAACTCCATAACCAAGTACAAAATCTGGAAGAAAGATGGCTGATGCTGATTTCCAGCAAGTGCCACATCACCGTTCTGATAAATAATGCACTAGCAACGTTATTTTTTTTTTCCAGTAGGTTCACTGGTTATTTTTAGTAGAAATATTTGCCTACTAGTCCTTGTGATTTGTAGCTTCTAATAATTAGTCTCAGATCTGAGACTTAGATTCTTCTAACAATGTGAAAATAATCCAGCTGCATGAATTGTTCTGGGGTTTTTTTAACTTAGCATGTCTCAACTGACATTGTGGTCAACTTAACAGCACCAGGTAGTATACTAGGCAAATGCTTACTTTAAACAGCCTTATTTTCTCTTTGCTCAGCTACCCTCATTTGCAAAACCTATTTAGTCTGAACTCCAAAAAAAAAGGCAAAGCAAATACAATAAATTCTCTCTTCTGGAGTTCTCATGAATTTTTGCCTAAATATCTCATATTTTTTTGTACTGCTCAACCCAGAAGGCTGACTAGTAGTATTTAATTAAGTGTAAATACTTAGCACTTATGAAGGGATATTACATTGCAGTTTCCATCTTCAACCAGAACTCGATGGGATTTAAGAGCACATCAGAGCTCCCATTTCCATAGCCTGAGGCACATCTCTGTTGATCTATGTGCACTTTCTTCCTGTGTCACAAAATTCTAATGTTCTGAAGCTCCAATAATCATATTTCTCTAAATAGTTAAGGAGAATTATAAAAGAAAATCACAATATTTCAGTTCAGAATTGCACTAGCAGCAAATTAAGAGACAAAACCAAGAAGCTCTAGTAGAAGCAAAGCCATTGGAACATCCATGACCCTTCTGATACTGAGATCTAAGACCTCGTAACAAAAAAAATATAACCTTAGTTTACACAGAAGTCTCCATGAATCATATGAAGCAATACCAGAACATGCATACAACTGCCAGCCTGAATACATGCGTTAATGGGCTAATAACAAACATTAGATACACAAACTAATTTAATGTCTAAGTTAACGGGGTCCAACAGGCAACCCRTGGGTGTGGAGCTACCTGTTAAGAAGGAACAGCACAGAGAGGCTCAACTGTGCCTCCACAGCCTGTATGAGATTTCAGCATCCTGGTGGGCATGCCCTCAAAGGCAGCATTAGCTGTTGGAGTGGGTGTACTACTCTCCCCTGTACTTGTGCCCGAAGTAGAATACCTCTTGCATCAGCCATCCTTCTGTGGGAGCAAAATTCCCAAGCCAGTTCCCTCATTCCTCATGCCCTTTCTATGACAATAGCCTGAGAGACAAAAAAGGGACAGGATGAAAATGTGATTATTAGGTTGCAGAGAGAAAGTAGGCAGTGGAGAAAGGTAAAGAGTAAATGGCGACTACATGCAGCAGCTGACATGCAGGAAGGTTTCTGTGGTAAGTGAGAACATGGAGAGGGGATATTACATGAGTGGAGCAGTGATCCAACACCCAAAGCCAGCCCTCAGGTCCTCAAGGTGAGGCTACCTGCTTTTCTCCCGAGCCACAGCATTTGCTAAATCATGTTTAGTTTAGTATTTTAGCTTAGCTAACTGAGTCATCATTTCTGTTCTACCATATAGTAAATAATGGACAGATTATTCACAATGGACAAAACACTGCCCTTCATTATCAGTAGACTCTTGCCTTTGTAGTAGGCACAAGCTTTTGCCAACTTCAGAAACCAGGGAACTCTCAATTCCCCCGCAGAGACCACTCTTCCGACCTATGAGAGGCAGTGTCTCCTGGCTCCTGTGGGTCTAGGAACGCGATGGGGCCGGATCCAGGAGTGGCTGCCTCTCAGCAAAGCCAGATATTCCCTATCAACTGATTAATTTGATCAGTCCTCTGGGAGAGACAGCTGCTCTCAACATCTCACAGCGCAGTGCCTGCCAGAGCTCAGTTCCCATGAATTCCTGCAAGCTTTTTCCTGCAGCTGCTTCCCAAGAAGGCTGGTGGTATCGGGTACTTCAACATATGAAAATGGCAGAAGGGCACACTTGCTTCCTCTTAAGCAGGGATTGTAAATGTATACTCACGAAATGTGTTATTACTCAATCAATAGGGGCAGCATATAATTGTTCTTTGTTGGGCTCTTCATGTGTTTCTCCAGATACACAGCGTAGGGCATCGCTGTAATTACAGACGCCATTCCACTGAAATGTGCTCTGAATTACACATTTATCTATATAGTCACTTTAAAAGGACAGACATGCATATTTTTAAATTTGTCTACAATTTTAAACTGGAAATGAAAATTTATTTCTGAAGTAGATGGCTTCACATTTCACATCTAAGTAATTCTTATGGCCCAGCTGAATTTACAGAAAGGGTGATTTACATCCAGCTGCTTGAACTGATGTAATTAAAAGCTGCTATAAGAGTCACACATTACTCGGAATCCTTTTAAAAAATACTGCATTCACATACCAAGCTATTTGGAAAATGTCGTAATGTAGGATGGTTGCGGTTCATTTGGTTAAACTGGCTTCCTCTGATCCAAAAGCAATTAACTGGAATTTTTCAAACATGTTGACTGGCTTAATGTAGATCCTGTGAGCCTCATTCCCATTACAAAGAAATTTCATCACATGGAGAAATTGATGCTATCTTTTAGACTGTGTCCACATGTTGGTGAAAAGACAACTAAGTTCCCAAGACTCAGATTGCAAATGCAGAAAAGAATCAGCACTGGTACTTTATTCTTGTTTTAGAAAGTGCAAGCTGTGGCTTTAATTATATATGCTGAAATTTTCTACATCTGCATTCAGCACATTTCTGACATGGTGGAAACACCTTAGCAGTTACATTCTGCATTACTTAAGTAATTACACTTTTTTCCCACCTCCCTCTTCTGTGTGCCATCTCCAGATAGTTGTGGAGAACTATTACATCACCTGCAGCACTAATGAGGTATTGTATTCAGAAGAACTTGCAAGAGCAAGTTTATTCTTAAGTCTTTAGAAATTTAAGACCATGGATTTTAGCTTTGAGAGCTACATGGCCAAAGGCTCTTTTAAATCCTTCCCAAAATTAGACCTTAAGAAAATCCCTCAGTATTATTTCCCTGATCATATCGTATCTTAGTAAAAATAATTCCATATAATACACCATAGAAATAAAGAATGAATACTGTTGAAAGTTTTCTTGTGTTCAGATTAGCAGTGGTGGCACATATTAGAAATACTCATGCAAATATATGGTAGTTAGAAGACATGTTACAGCTAGAGATGTTTGTATTCCCATCTGAGTCTGCATCTGAACAGTGTAGCTGCCAGCACAGAGGACGCTGGCACAAAACAGGGAGTTATAAGGAAAGAAATGGTCTCCAGTTGCCTCTGGAAGACGCCATCGGTGAGTCTGCCACAACACAGGAGCAGGAGATGGTGCGACAGCTCCTTTCTCTGGGGTGAGGAGAGAGGGAAAAAGGAGCTCGTGGATGGAGTAAAAAGAAATCTCTGGGATAGTACGTGGTAATAAAAGTTTAATTATACTAAAGTATAAACTAAAGTTTAATATACTTTAGCAAGCATTGATTTAGAGTGAAAAATTTCCTATGTGGTTGAGAAAGGGAATCCTGATGGGCCATAACATTTGCACAGCCCCTGTCAACCTGATTATAAACAATGTTGTCACTCCTGCAATTTAGACAGCATTAAATTTAATACACTTGGGGAGAAGAAAAAAAAAAAAAAGAGGAAGCTCAGAGTTGCGGTTATCAACAACTCTCGCACTTTATAAGAGTATTTAATTCAATGTGCTGAAAGGAAGGGCACATTCAGATGATTGCCTAAATTTTTAGTGATCACTGGTAAATGCGTATTCAGCCTCAGCAGACATAGCCATAATAGATGCACTGATCCTAAACTTTTTCCTACAGTGAAAATAACAGCCATAGCCAGGACTTTGTACTCTATCTACCTCCGTACTTTTTATTCGCTCCATCACTCCTACATTCCCTGATTCAGATACTATTTTGTTCCATGTCTTTGCAGACAGCACCACAGAATTATGAACCACTTAATGATGCGACCCTTGGGTAGCACTACAATAAATAACATCCTAAGTTTTGATGCAACCATATTTGTCATGGAAGGTCCCGCTGAATTTCCCCTTGCCTCATATACTTTCATTTAAAATAAACAACCTGACACCACGGTGCTAGGAGAAGAAAAAAAACACGCAGGAAGAGAACACAAACCCCGTATTGTTGTCCCCCTTGGTTAGTAGAAAGCCTAAAACAAAAGCTCTTCCAGTTTATCTCAACAGACTTAACACTGAAACCAAAGCTTAATCTTCCCTAGACTTTCAGTATTTAAAAAATGATTACTCTATCTCTGATTGTAGCATGACCATGATTTCATCTGTGCATGCTACAAAAAGAGAGGCCATTGTAGTGCCAGCAAGTTGTTAAACTTTGCCCCATGGTTACTATTACAATAATCAATTTATGTGGGCAAACACAGATAAATTATTGGATATTCTAAAGAAATAATAACCGCATTTGTGTAATATGCTGCAGAATACACAGTCTTTCTAGAATAGTTTTATTTTCTTTTTTCCTCCTCAATATTATAAAATTGATGGATGATTATGTTCTCTGGAACCAAAGAAACAAATGGTGATACCCGTTTAGCTGCCTTTCTCATATTAAAATGTGAGCAAGTTTAACTGTATTTAAACTGTAGTTAAGCAAGAGCTGATAAAAATGTAAAAGCCTACATTAAAATAGTAATGTAGGCTTCAAATCCCATCATAGAAAAGTGAAATCAAACTATGAAATTTTAATAAAGAGGTCCTTAAAAAGCTGAAAGAGAAAATGCTTATTATCTAAGGCTTCCATTAGGTACTGCAATTCTTATTTCCCCAGTCTAAATCTAATTTTTAGGAGTATAATATTTAAAAAAATAATAGGAAATAAAATATGTATGACCACTCCTAACCTGAAGGTCAAAGCAATTGCTAAAAAATAGTTAAAACATGCACATAATTGTATTATTTTCCAACCTATTCCGAAATAATGTTTTCCCACTGCTGCCAAATGTAATCTGATAAAAATGAATGGAAAATAAGCATTTGTAAAAGAGGCACGCTAATTAGAACTATAAGAAAAATACAAAACTAGCAAATCAGTTAAGTTTGAAGTGATTATTGGCAAAACTACACTGAAGAACTAAGCAAGAGGTGTTTAGACAAAAATGGTTTGTGCTTAGTAAGTATCCAAATACCGTCCAGTTAGCAGTTACTGGTTGCTGCAACATGAATAGGGTTTTTTTACTTTAAGATTACTGCACTTTCACCCCAGTATTTAGTTTCCAAGGAATTTAAGTACAGTATTTAATGCACATTCACATTTCTGTCTAAAATATTCAAAGCTCTGTCTAAAACATATTTTTGCATTCATAAAATTTAGGCTAAGGCTCGATTAATCCTTCCCCTAGACATTTCTTGAAGTATGTTGTCTAATTTAGATGGCAAGTACAGCACATAGCAACTAACATGTATGCTTGTCAGTCAACTAAAGGCTAACACATCTGTTTAGAACATAACCAATCTCTTTAAACAATTAGACAATGAATTAACAGACGTAAACATTTGTCCTCTCCTACAAAAACTCTGACTTTAACAAATTTATGTTTTTTACTGCAATTCAAATCCACAGACCAACACTGAAATGACACCTCAAGGTGATGATGTCGAAATTCCATGCTCACTTGAATTCCTTCTTCTTTGCCCCAATACCTAGAAAATCGTTTCAAAACTAAACTTTTGGTGTAAGCAGCTAGCAGACGCAGCATTTCACCAAAAAATCTTACAATAAAAAACAAAGTGAAAGTTACAATATTAAGCTTTTGTATCAGCGTAACTGTTACACATAGGTGTATATGTCAATATATTTACTCAACAAACATAGAGTTACATTAGATGTGGCAGTAAAAGCTTAAGATATCTTTTCCTCCACATCTTCCTTGTAGATTATATAGTTCGCAATTTTACAGAGACTTTCTTCTCTCCTCTCTTCCCCCACTAGATAACAGGAATAATTTCTATAATCCTTTTTTTAGGATGCTGAAGCTAAGTATGTTCTCCAGGATAACAGGGAACCTAATGGTAGTTTCTGGAACTATGAACAGAGCAGGTGATACTCAGCCTTTGCCATAGAGCTCTCTAAAAGGACAGAAATCTTGATTTCCCTCTCCTGCCCTAAAAATCTGTACATTAGAGATTTCTAGAGTGTAGTCGAACAGAAGGAGAAAAGTTATCCATGTAAAGAAAAAGACATTTTCTCCCATAATTAGTAAATTCTGGCTTCTCTGGCTGTTGATTGAAGAAGTATGCCTAATTATAAACTTATACCATTCTTGTGTTTTTGATAACTGAGCAGCATAGTTTCTGTCAGATTTGCTAACTCTCCTTTCTGAAGTTGCACACCACACTGCTTAGTTTGTTTGCCTCAAATTTACTAGAGAATCTTAAGAAACAGTAAAAACTGTGTGTGTGAATGGAAGAGGTAAGAGTCATTCTAACATGCCAGCACATTTTGAATCAGATGACATCCCTACTCTAATAAAAGCAGTGTGCAAAAAGCATGAGCTTGTAACAGAAGGTGCTACAGGAATTTGAACATGGAAGAAGGTCAAAGTTCTCAAAAAGGGAGATATTGAAATATTTTTGCTTTGTTGTACTGAATACTTTGACATTTGCGATACAGCTAACATTCTATCTGCCAGTGTTTGATAAATTTAAGAAAATAATGTTACGGTGAAAGTTCTACTACCAAACTCACACGCAAGAATCAAAAACTAATTAGAGATTGGCTCCATAGCACGACAGGAAAAAACCACATGCCTTCTATTTCTCTGAATGTCTCTTATCCCCCCCAGAAAGCCTGTGCAATTCAAAGCTGAACTGCATTCCACAAAAAGCCTAAGGAGCTGCCGCATGCAGTAATGGGACAGTTTGTTCTTCCTGTTGTAAAAGCTAAGCACCAAAAGGTTATCTTTTAATTTACCTAAGAATTAAAAAAAAAAGCAGTAACACTTTATGTATACTATTTATATACTTTTTTTTTGTCCATTAATAGTATAACCATCTCTTTAAAACATGAAAAATAAATTCTTCTCTATCATACTTCAAGGAAAAAACACAGTTATTCAAGAAATAACGAAAAGCTCTGCTAAGTCTCTGATGTCCCATGGCACTGGGCAGGCATACAGCACCTCTGTAGGTCTCGTTTGGCAGAGTTTAGGTGTGTGGTTTGGATTCTTGGTAGCGTTTTTAGCAAGATGCCAGCTGTTTCCACCTTCTTTCTCGCGTCACAAAGTTGAAAATGAAAACTTTTGGTGAGTTTGAACACCAAGCTCTGTGCATCAGCAGAAAAACGTATTCAACACTGTAGCTATTACAGTGGATGTGCACGGTGTCTAATGCTGCAGCCAATCAAAAAATTAAATTGTGACATTAACTATTTTATCATAACTTCCTCTTTTGTTCAACTTAGACATTGGATCATCAGTAGAAAATCTACAATGTATAATCAGCCCATTATTAATTTCAAATGGCCTGTGGAAAATGTGATCCCCACTTCTCATTCTATTACGGAATAAAATTCAGGTGTTTAATAGTAGACAGAATGCCAAAGATGTTTAGTAAGAACTGCTCAGCACTCAGCAAAGAAATGGTTTCTCACAACTGGTGTCATTCCTGGACTGTTTGGGTATGTAGTAAAATTTGTAAAAGGAGACTCATTGCATCCTACTCTTCCCAAATCAGGTCAAGAGATGCATCTTACAATGGCAGAAGAAATAGTTTCCTCTGTTCTATAATCACAGAAGCAAAGTATTGACGATGTATTTCCACATCTTCTTGTAAACTGACACAGAAGTACCTATACTGAACACTTCAAGTAACTCACAACATGCCTACTCCACAGTTGCATTACTATTTACAAGTGCAGTTACAGCCAGTATGAGATCTACTAAGTACCAATATTAGTGTAGTAAAGTAAATGACATACTTCACTGCCCCTACTTAGCCACATTGCGTCTCCTATTTCTTCTTTCCTCTCTCCTTTTCAATTCTCTGACAAGCTTTTTACTCTGATGGGAGGAAAGGTACATGGAGAGCTTTCTTCTCAATTAGCAGTGTTTGCTCCTACTGCTAGGGACATGCCAGAGCTGCCATGTGGGTCAACAAGTATCGAGTGCAGGGACGCGAGTCACTTGTTGCACRATTGGTGGCAAAGAGGTCCTAGCATCATCTTGCATTACAGCTTTGCTGTAAGAGTAAAATCCTCAGATTCCCAGCAAAATCAGATTAGCTGGGTAGCAAAGGCTTTATCAGATAAAAAATGTTACTGCAGCTGTAACTCCCTGAAACTCTAATTGCTTCTTATTCAAAAAATTCAATGCCTGATGGCATTATAATGCTCACATGCAAAAAGTTGTCCACCATTATTCCAAAATAAATTCAAAATACAAAGACACCTTAAGACTGTAAGATGAACTAGGAGATGTTTTTAATGCTATCTACCATTAGGTCATGATAAAAACAAAGCTATTAGCAAATCTGAATCAGCATTGATTCCTCCTTGTACGTTTGAATAAGCCGAACACAAAACTTTGTATTTGAAGACTCCTGAAAGCTCTTTTGCAGAACAGTGTCTTAGATTCTGGTATGTTTATATTCGAGAGCTTGGTTTGGATCAATATTTACTAATGAATGTTTTTACAATTAGTTATACGAGCAATTCCCCTTCCTTCTATAAACACCATTCTAAGACAGCAACAAAGATTGTGACAGAAATGTTTGTCCTTACGGCAAGTTCCCAAATCAATTTTTTGGCAGTAACGTGGGGCTCAAGGTCAGTCCTAACCAGAGGGGGAAGGGAAAGGAGCCATCTTTGTGAAGTTTTCTGCAATTCTTTATTTTCTTCACCACCAAATTGCAATTACAGACGCAAAATATACCTACTAAGATGGTTTTTGTACCTGTACTCATGTTTGGCTGCAATTGCACATTTTTGCTACAAAGGAAAGTGAAGACCACACTTCAGCAGATGAGAAGCTCATCATTTTAATGTTACTTTAGGCTTCTTCCCTCTTTCCACCTATCACACCACATGCATGTAGCAAATTTTTCAACCCCACTAGGAAAAATTTTGAGTTTTCAGACACAAAATTTCAAAAATTGACAGGATAAACTCACACAATGATTTGTAAAAGTCAGTAAACGATACATATTCTGCTTCTAAAAAAATTAAGCAGTTATGTCATTATACTGCATCCCTTCTGTTTCCAGTAACTTCTTAATCCAGTAAGCAGCTTCTACCCACTTTCAAAGTTGGTTTAAGTTAAAACAGAATTTTTTTCTATCCACTGGCAGTGAACAGGAAAAAAATAAATACAAGTTGTGCTTTCACATAAACGAAAAGACAGGTAGAAGCCAGCTTATATATATTCTGTTTGGCAGCAGCTGGCCATTCACCCAGCACAAGTTTTGACTTGCTTTGTAAGGATGTGGTAAGGAAGCCCGGGAGACAATGGGATGGAAAGTTCCAAGGGATAAAGTCCTTTGGAAATTATGCTTCAAAAATTATGCTGTTCACAGAGCTACTGGCTTGCCACATTGGCAGCTCATTTTCTTTGGAGAAAGAGAACAAATTGGAGGTGTAGCTCTACTCTCTTCCACTTGATGATACACAGACAGCAGCTGTTTCCTATCTCACAGTCAAGTGTGAGCTCAAAAGAAAGTGTCATTAACTACAGCTCATGACTGCTAATCCCACAAGACAACAACTGTTTTTTTATAAAGACTCATGACACCAGAGGTAGCATCATGGAGAATCCAAAGTCCTGGATATGCCATGAGGATTATTTGTTTTCCCTGAGGAAATTCAAACACCACAAGATGAGGAATCTTATTTTCACCTCCTTTGACATAAAATCACGAGAAAAATCTCATTAAAAGATTCTATCTTACTTCAGGTTCCTTGAAGCATAGAGAGTAACCTCCAACAAGCAACATGGACAAGCGGGGAAAAAAATGCTCACAAGATCTCGTACGCTTGCCGTAATCCTTTTGCTAAATATTAGTGTTATATTTAAGTGCTAAACTGAGCAACGTGTCTTGATGATCATGAAGGTTCTCTGCCTTTTTTCTACAATCTCAAATTCTTTTAAGTACTGTGAAAAACAGCAAGGTGATGTTGTACTTCTATAGTATCTACCTTTTCAAGGCACTGATTAGAGGTGAGGTATTCACTTCTCTTTCGCCTCGTTTTCTGTATGCGTTTTAGATCTTCTGAGATAATTTATGTCACTTATCATGAAAACCCTTTGTTCACTGCTTGAAGCCACAGATTAGAACAGGTTCATCTAAAATATCTGCCAAGGAATGCTCAGGTGAGCAACTTCCAGCAATTTCTTGTTGGTGACAAGATCTGGAGCCCAGGAACTTTTTTTGAACTGAACCATAAGAAAGTTCAAGAGATATTTATCTTTTAATAAACACGTGGGAAGTACAAAAAGGTTCACTGGAAGTTGTACAGTATGTATCACTGGTGATGGATAACCTGTCAAGGTCAGGTTGGACAGGGCTTTGAGCAACCTGATCTAGTGGAAGATGTCCCTGCCCACGGCAGGAGGGATGGACTAGGTGATCTTTAAAGGTCCCTTCCAACCCAAACTATTCTGTGATTCTAAGAAAAATTTTGAAAATGCTCATCTTCAAATAATTCTGTGTTGAAGTAAAAGTTTCATACAAACCTTTATTTGTACAGAGAAACCTCTTCTTCTCTTAGCTATTCCTTTTTCTTTTTAATTTCAAAATCATGTATATGCACTGCTCATATAAAGATCCTCGCCTTAGCTGAGAAAGATTATTTCACAACACAGCTTTAACTCTAATCCAAATACAAATCTTTCATTTATTGTCTCTGTAGGCAGAATTAAAAAAAAGGTAGAAACCATAGAAAACATAAATGGCAATGCTGATAAGCCCCTAGGTTAACTAGATGTACACCACTCATTAGCAAACGGACCTAGGCCTCTGACGCTATTCCTGTAAAACGAGAACAGCAGTCAATGTCAGGATTCAGCTTACTGCCTAAGAAGAAAAACGTCAAACAAGATACTCATTAAATTATAAGGTCAGAAGAAATACTATCCTGACAAACCATGCACCGCAGGCCAGAGGAAGGACTGCTGCCCCACGGAAACCCCGGGCTAGGCCGGTACAGGTGGAAAACGTGTCAGGCTGGGGGCAGGAAGGGCACCGAGGAGACGCGGACAGGACGGGTCCTCGTTACTGCTAGGCCAGCTGCTGAGCAAGGCTTTACGGTGGGACTAGGACGGCTCCGTTCCCGCGGGTTCGCTGCCCCGCGGCGGGGCGAGGGCCTCGGCCACCGAGGGGGTTCAAAGGCCCGGCCCAGATGGGATGTGAGGGGCCTCTGGGGCGCCACCGGGCCCGGGAAGCGTCGCTCGGCAGAGACGCAGGGGGCCGGGCCGGGCCGGGCCGGGCCGGGCCGGGCCGGGCCGGGCCGCGCGGCAGCCGGCGGCAGCCGGCGGCGCCGGCGGGAGGGGTCAGGGCTGGGGCCAGTCCCGCGGCGACCCCAGAGCGGAGCAGGCGCCCCCCAGCCCGCCCGCAGCCCCGCGCTTACCATGGCGACCCGCTCACGGCCACATCACACTTCCGGCGGGCGGGGGCGGGGCGGAAACGCGCCTAAGGGGAGCCCGCTTCGGAGGCATGGGCGGGGCTGCTGTCGGGATTGGCAGCTGCCGATGTGAAGGGCCGTGATTGGCAGGAGCGGCCGGAGGGAGGCGGGACGAAAGGACGAGAACGATTCTCATTGGCTGCCGCGCGGCCGCCGGGAGCGCGGCCTTTTCGGGCAGGCGGAAGCGGCGGGCGGCGGTGCGGGAGGAGGTAGGTCGGTCGGGGCGCCCCGCCCCTCCGCCGTGAGGGGGGCGGCCGCCGGTGGGGCCGGRGCGAGCGAGACAGCGGCCACCGGTGCCGTGGGGAGCCGCCCCGTCCCCTTGGCTGACCCGGGGTCAGCCCTAAGCCCCTCGGAGCGGGTGGTGGGGCCCGGCCCCGGAACGGCCACGGTGTGGCAGGTGCCAGGCCCGGGGTAGCGTGGCCGTTCGGCCCTCGCCTGTTCGCCAAAAGTGTTTTTCTTTGGTCGTTTGTTGTTTTTTTTTAATTCGTGCTGCCATTTTCCCGCGCCTCACACCCAGCCCTGGCCTCGCGGTTTGACTGTGGGGCAGGGAGCCGGTCGGTTGTCGGAGGGGTGTGGGGCTGGCCACGGCGGCGGGGCCACGGCCCTCTCTCCGGGTGGCCTTCGGCCCTCCGGTCCCTGCAGGGGTGAGCCGCTGGCTAGTGAGACGTAAAGAACATAAAGAATGCCTTAATGAGGCTATTTTTTAGTAAGTTGCTTTTTATTGTAAAGTCAAGGTCCTGTTCTTCCGTAGGGAAAATCCAGACTGGCTTCTCCTCAGGAGGTAGTTGAGGAGAGGGAATGGAGCGAGCAGAACTTGGTATTTCTGCTCCAGTCTGGTCTTCTGTATTTTTGTTGTTGTCCTGTATTGTCTCCCTGTAGAGGTTTTTATCTTCTTTCCTTTCGTGTAATTGCACTTAACTCATCAAGTCAAGTTGAAAATGCTTGCGTAAAGGTAGTATATTACCTTGCCATGACCACAGTATATTTTTCTGTAACTAAAGACACAAAATTATTAAAAGAGCTAAATGTTCTACATGGCTGGCCTCTCATGCTTGCATATAAGAGACCGCCGTATAGCTAAAATCTGCGGTGACTGTTGCATTTGGCAGCTGTTTTTGACAGTGCCTGCTCTACCATCAGGCCATACAAAAGGGATAGGCCTTTATTTCGGCTTGCCATGAAAAAGATGCGGCATTTGTTTTTTAATCTAGGAGATTATTGGTTTTTTAAGGAATTACCTTTGACTCTGTGAGGGACTTAGTGAAGTGAAGACTACATGTGTTCTGACCAGTTCTGTGGAAGAATTTAGTTGTGATTATTTTTTATTTAGAGTAAGGTGCCTCGGTGTTGCTCTTATGACAAACCTCTGTTCTGAAGTCCTATGAACAATCTGTTCATCCTTTTATAAGTATACTTCATCTTACAGAACTTGAAAAGCATTAACCCTTTCAAAGATGGTGGCTTTGTTTGGAGGTCTTGTCATTCTGTATCTTTCAGTACCGGGGCCAAATTGTTTTTGCTTATCTGTTTGAGTGCAGGACAGGTTTTGCTTTTTCCCTTGGTAAGGGGAAAAAAATTCTTCATCCTACCAGAAGAAGTTGGGATAACATTTGATGTACTTCCAGAACTTGCTGTAGCAGGCTACAGGGTAATGACAGTATGTGTATAAAACATGTTTGTATAATGGAATCAAGGCAGTATTCTACTAAAGCAAAGTACTTTAAGGCAGCTGAAACTAACATACACAATCCACTTATAATCATAGAATCATTTAGGTTGGAAAAGATCTTTAAGATCATCGAGTCCAACCATTAACCTAACACTGCCAAGTCTACCACTAAACCATGTCCCTAACTGCCACATCTACAGGTCTTATAAATCCCTCCGGTGATGGTGACTTCACCACTTCCCGAGGCAGCCTGTTCCAATGCTTGACAACCCTTTCGGTGAAGAAATTTTTCGTAATATTCAATCTAAACCTCCCCTGGCTCAACTTGAGGCCGTTTCTTCTTGTCCTATCGCTTGTTACTTGGGAGAAGAGACCGACACCCCCGTTGCAATAACGTCCTTTCAGGTAGATGTAGAGAGTGGTAAGGTATCCCCTCAGCCTCCTCTTCTCCAGGCTAAACAACCCCAGCTCCCTCAGCCGCTCCTCATAAGACTTGCTCTCCAGACCCTTCACCAGCTTCGTTGCCCTTCTCTGGACACGCTCCTGCACCTCAATGTCCTTGTAGTGAGGGGCCCAAAACTGAACACAGTATTCGAGGTGTGGCCTCACCAGTGCCAAGTACAGGCGCACCATCACCTCCCTCCGCCTACTGGCCACACTATTCCTGATACAGGCCAGGATGCCGTTGGCCTTCTTGGCCACCTGGGCACACTGCTGGCTCATATTCAGCTGGCTGTTGACCGACACCCCCAGGTCCTTTTCTGCTGGGCAGCTTTCCAGCCACTCTTCCCCAAGCCTGTAGCGTTGCCTGGGGTTGTTGTGACTCAAGTGCGGGACCCAGCACTGAGCCTTGTTCACCTCATACCATTGGCCTCGGCCCATCGATCCAGCCTGTCCAGGTGCCTCTGTAGAGCCTTCTGACCCTCAGGCAGATCAACGCTGCTGCCCAACTTGGTGTCATCTGCAAACTTACTGAGGGTGCACTCGATCCCCTTGTCCAGATCATTGATAAAGATGTTAAACAAAACTGGCCCCAGTACTGAGCCCTGGGAAACACCACTTGTGACGGGCCACCAACTGGATTTAACTCCATTCACCACAACTCTTTAGGCCTGGCCATCCAGCCAGCTTTTTACCTAGCAAAGATTACGTCCATTCAAATCATGAGCCCCCAGCTTGTCCAGGAAAATGCTGTGGGAAACAGTGTCAAAGGCTTTACTAAATTCTAGGTAGACCATATCCACAGCCTTTCCCTCATCCACTAGGTGAGTCACCTGGTCGTAGAAGGAGATCAGGTTGGTCAAGCAGGACCTGCCCTTATAAACCCGTGCTGGCTGGGTCTGATCCCCTGGTTGTCCTGTACGTGCCATGTGATGGCACTCAAGATGTTCTGCTCCATAACCTTGCCTGGCACTGATATCAGGCTGACAGGCCTGTGGTTCCCCAGATCCTCCTTCCAACCCTTCTTGTAGATGGGCATCACGTTTGCTAACTTCCAGTCAGCTGGGTCTTCCCTGGTTAGCCAGGACTGCTGATAAAGGATTGAAAGTGGCTTGGTGAGCACTTCTGCCAGGTCCCTCAGTACCCTTGGGTGGATCCCATCCGGCCCCATAGACTTGTGTGTGTCTAAGTGGTGTAGCAGGTTGCTAACCATTTCCCCTTGGATTATGGGGGCTTTGTTCTGCTCCCTGTCCCTGTCTTCCAGCTCAGGGGGCTGGGTACCCTGAGAACAATTGGTCTTACTATGAAAGACTGAGGCATTAAGTACCTCAGCCTTTTCCTCATCCTTTGTCACTATGTTTCCCCCTGCATCCAATAAAGGATGGAGATAATGCTGTTAGTATCTTCTAAAGAGCAACTTCATTTGCAGTATTAACTTTGGTAACTACAATTTTGAGTTCACGGTAAAATTGTAGTTTCAAATTCATAATCACCAAAATTACTTGAATGATTTTCAGCGTAAGCAGATGTAGAATTTAAGATGGGTTTTCTTGTATAACCAGTTTTTCTGTCCTGTGGATTTCAGATGTTATATTGATTTCAGGTTTGTTCTTATTTTTCTTGAGATTGTGTAAGTCTAGTGACGGTTCATTAATTTGCAAATTTATCAATTTATTCAATAGGTAATCAGCAAGTTGCATGGTCATTTTGTCATAACATGTTCATACTTCTTACTCCTATTTTGTCAGTGAATTACATTCACCGGATCAATTTCTTTTAATCACATGTCGAGGTTTTGGATGAAAAATGGAATTCAATTAAAATGCAGAAAGACAGTTCTAAAAACAGCCTTATTATCTAGTATAACCTGATGTTAAAGTGTTTGATTGATGTCACATTAAGGTAGATTTCTAAAATGAAAGAAGTTATAACTATAACCACTAAACAGTTCAACCTCTAATGGTTACCATGACCCTAGATTTTAGAGGCAATAGTACTTTTGAACTTATGTGTCTCAGAGATGGAAAAAGAAAACTGGTTTGGTTTTCCTTTTTGGTTTCACTTTTGGTTTCTCAATGTGGATTAGTTACTGAAATTGAAAAATTATTTCTGTAACTGCAGAGGAGGCTGCAGCTGCCAGTTCTCAGTCACACTGTAGTCAAAGCCTGCTTCCAGGTGGTCAGCTAGCTTTCTCTAGTTCAGTAGTTTTGTTTGCAAACATGCCCTATAAGATAATTTTTATATACTGTTACCTACTTTTATAACTTCTGCTAAGCTCACATATGAAATCCATTGCAGATTTTTGCAAAAATGCTTTTTATTTACCCTAGCATTTTAACTTTCAAGTGAAGTTTCCAACAGTCTCAACTATTTGAGGAAGAATTTTCATTGATTGCATGCTGTATTAAAATGCTTTCAACTGCATATTTTGCTCATGTGGGAAAAATGCCGTTTGATCATTAATGATCTTGTGGGAGCCTTAGTGGCATTGTTTAAAAGATAGTGTACCTAGCATGATGTCGTGGTTTAAGCCCAGCCGGCAACTAGGCACCACACAGCCGCTCGCTCACTCTCCCCCGGGTGGGACGGGGGAGAGAATCGGAAGGGTAAAAGTGAGAAAACTCGTGGGTTGAGATAAAGACAGTTTAATTGGGAAAGCAAAAGCCGCGCACGCAAGCAAAGCAAAACAAGGAATTCATTCACTACTTCCCATGGGCAGGCAGGTGTTCAGCCATCCCCAGGAAAGCAGGGCTCCGTCACGCGTAACGGTTACTTGGGAAGACAAGCGCCATCACCCCGAACGTCCCCCACTTCCTTCTTCTTCCCCCAGCCTTATATGCTGAGCATGACATCATATGGTATGGAATACCCCATTGGCCAGCTGGCCTAGCTGTCCTGGCTATGCTCCCTCCCAGCTTCTTGTGCACCTCACAGAGCATGTGAGCTGAAAAGTCCTTGGGACGTAGACTACCTAGCAACAACTAAAAACATTAGTGTGTTATCAACATTCTTCTTATACTAAATCCAAAACATAGCACTATACCAACTACTAGAAAGAAAATTAATTCTATCCCAGCCAAAACCAGGACACATGACAATATCTTTTGGGATGCAGCTGTGGTACACATAGGCTATTGAGTGAAATATAAGATTTCACATGGTAGTACTCCAGTTTTTTTGTACTTTTTTCTCCTAATTAATATATTGTCATGGAAAACCAACTACAAGTGGCTGAGATAGCTCAGTTGGTAGTGGCTAAAGGAATTGGCTGGATATGCATTCTTCTCTGTTGAAATCTCACAATGAATCAGAAGTTTAAATAATTATATTGATCTACATAGCAATATTCAAATAGGTAAATAAAACCGTATGATGAATACTCCTTTTCTGTGTTGTTGTTTGGTTTTTTTAAAAGGAGGTCTAGTGGTGTTGGCTGTGCTTCATAGTACGTATGTATTAAGAAGTGTTTTAATACTGTGATTTGCCAGTGAAGAGATTGCATAATGTTCAGTTGGGTGTTTAAGTGGTAGAACATACCAAGGAATTTGTGTGTATAATGAGAGGTAAAAAAGGTGGCTTCAGAGATTAAGCTTCTAGGTTGTTTTCAAATGCAGGAAGAATTATAACAAAACAATATCAACTTGCATGTGGGAGGCTAGGTATTTATCTTCTCTTGTTATCTTTCAGTGCCACTTGAAGATGAGAAATTTTAATCCTTACTTCTTGTCACCTAGGGCTTAGCAGTAGGTGGAGAATGTTTTCAAGGTGTTAGAGCTCAGGAACCCCAAATGAAAAAGTACCTCACATCCTTAAAGAATAGGTGGAATTGCCAGGAGTTTAGGGTGAGATTTTCAAGGTCTCAAACCATTATTTATGTCTTCAAGGTTAATGGGATGCAGCCGTGATTTCTTTACTGTTATATTTGGTAAAAAATGTGTAGTGCTTGCTGTTATTGTGGGGAACATGTAAAATAATGTGCATACACATTTAAGTTCAGGTCTTATGAGGAGCGGCTGAGGGAGCTGGGGTTGTTTAGCCTGGAGAAGAGGAGGCTGAGGGGAGACCTTATCACTCTCTACAACTACCTGAAAGGAGGCTGTAGAGAGGCGGGTGTTGGTCTCTTCTCCCAAGTAACAAGCGATAGGACGAGAGGAAATGGCCTCAAGTTGCGCCAGGGGAGGTTTAGATTGGATATTAGGAAAAATTTATTCACTGAAAGGGTAGTCAGGCATTGGAACAGGCTGCCCAGGGAAGTGGTGGAGTCACCATCCCTGGAGGTGTTCAAAAAACGTGTGGATGTGGTGCTTCGGGACATGGTTTAGTGGGCATGGGTACTGGGTTGATGGTTGGACTCGATGATCTTAGAGGTCTTTTCCAACCTTAATGATTCTATGATTCTATGAAGTTATGATCTGGACTAACTTCACTAAATTACAAAGAATCCAACTGAGAAAGCTATTGTAAAATACCATTAAATGGTTCATGAAATGAAAATTTTTGCACCAAAGTAGGATTTGCTCTAGTGCCATCCTGGTCCCTCTGCTGATTTGAGCTGTCCCCTGGGTTAAGAAAGTCCTTCACCTCCTACTGATTGTAACTGGGATGTCTTTGTGGATTTTAGTCTTCCCCACCTCCTTTGTCTCTATACATGAGATGAAAAAAAGGAAAGGTGGCAAAAGGCTTCTGTGAATTTGAAGGTTATTACTGGAACTTAGTATCAGATAATGTAATAATAAGGACTGCTGTCCAAGATATGTCAAGATATAAACGACTTACTGGATTATGTATGGTACTTTGTTGACACAAGCTAAGGCGAAATTTAGAAGAGAATTACTAAACAAGTTACTGTTGTTTGCTAATCTAACACAGTTAAATCTGATCAACATAAAGAACATAGCTTACAGGAAAAGTTCCAATTTGAAAAAATTTTCATTATGCATGTGCCTAAGCAAGGGCCTCCAGTGTTAATGTCTTCTGAGGCATACTAGTAATTTCACAAAAAATTATTTGATTAACTAGTCCAAACTTCCAAAGTTTGGAAAATTATTGGAATATTTCTGCATCTGCTTTGCTGACTTCTAGGTGAGTTTTGTGGGAAGGGGTGTCCTCCAACGGAGCAGACAGATAGAGCAGAGATTGTAAAATAAGTAGTAAAAAAGGGAGACTGATCTTATGTGATTTTAAGCGTGCAGAGATTGTAAAATAAATAGAAAAAAGGGAGACTGATCTTATGTGATTTTAAGCGTGCAGAGACAGAACTTTTGTGTTCTTTATCTAGACATCAGCCAAATTTCTTGCTATCTTGGGATTGAAAAATTAATGCAATTAGGGGGAGAGTGAGGCTATATATCCTATCACAGGCTGCATTTGTTTTTAAAAAATGATTCAAATGATTATGAAAGGGATTGTTTGTTTACAGGTCTATAAAAGGATCTTAGAGGCCACCCTTTTCAGCACAGTAGCTGGACAGGAAAGAGGGAGCATGGGGCTTTCTAAGTGCCGTCAGCTGTGTCAAGCTTATGGTGAAAACTTCAAAAAAACCTGAGGAGAGATTTGTGTTGACTGAGCCAATGAGGGAAGCTCAGACAGTAGTTGGAGGCAGCAAACGGTATTGTGTGGGCTTATATTAAATTTCTCCAGCTGTGAAACTTAACATTAATTTACAGAGTACAGCACACAGTGGCCATAGGCAAAACGGAGATTGGGCAGAAACGTTAATTTCAGTGAAAGCTAGGCATTGCCTAGCATAGAGGATAATTATTTTGGAGATAAGAGGCAAGGAAGGAGCTGAAGCATTCTTGTGTTTCTTGGTAATAGACCTACTTGACTTACATTTCATAATCTCCTGAAGGCAATATTAGAGAGAAGGGTCTTTTTTCCCTCTGCCTTGGTCAGGGAAGTATATAGATGAAAACTGTGCTTTATATTTTATAATCTTTCTTTAATCTTGTCTGTTCCAGGGATTTGTGTTATTAACCTTGACCATCGTAAAAATAGATAGTTTTTTTTCTCTTCTTTAAATAATGAGGTAGAGGAGGAATTTTTTTGTATAGACTGTTAATTCAAGGTTCGTGTTGTGATTTTGTTAGTTGATGATGCAAAACAAATAAGTGCTTGTAACATTGAAAGGGAGGAAAATGTAGTGGGGGTACTGTATCTAAAACTGTACTGAATCATTGTTTGTTGAAGCCATGGAGAATTGACTCATCTGCACAAAGGTCTGGATTTTTTTATGCTCATGTACCTTCATTAGTTCAGAGTCATTGTATTAGTTCATGGTTTCATTTTAGATAGTGATGTGCGGTAGTGGTTCTGTTTAGCTTCTGCAGTTGGGAACCAGAAAGCCCAGCAACATGAAGGTGAAGTGTGACCCAACATGCAGTGAAGCCTAAGCTTAACTGAGACTTATTTTTAAAATATTTTTCCCTCTTGTTCTGTTTCAATTTCTGCCCCTCCCCCCCCCCCCTTATAATTTTTATGTCATCATTCTGTAAGAACTGATTTAACTTATTTGGGAAAGGAGTGACTTACAGTCTTAAAACAACACTTTTGAGATGTCTACACTGATGCTGATTTGCCTTGTAATTTACAATTAAGATCTCAAAACTGTGTCTAACTGTCGCAGTATCAAAGCACTTTTGTGCTATATTTTCCTAATGAGTACCTAATTGCCCCCGCAGTTCAAGTCCCAATGGCATTTTTCCACTGGTGTGCCCCTGCTGTGTCCTCATATTAGTCTGCAAATTTCTTTCCACTCCAGTGCAAGCTAGCATTCTTTAGAAGTTGTGAGGGAAAACTAATATTGAAAAGCTGGCTTCCTTAAGTAGACCCCCTGCTTCACATTAAGTGTCTTGGGTAAGGGTTTAATTTTTGAGAGTAGTGGGTTGTGTGGTTTTTTTTTTTTTTTTTTTTTTTTTTTTTGCCTAGCTCATAGTAAGAAAAAAAAATCACTACATGAAAGAGTCAGGAAAACTACTTAGAAAAGCAGTGAGCTGATATG
Source organism: Oceanodroma leucorhoa (assembly GCA_030449065.1). Classification (NCBI taxonomy): domain Eukaryota; kingdom Metazoa; phylum Chordata; class Aves; order Procellariiformes; genus Oceanodroma; species Oceanodroma leucorhoa. Next base: position 4,152,862 of record JASVER010000072.1, on the reverse strand, counting down.
TCTTGAAAAGCTTTATATTTTTATGTATAGAACTTAAGATGTAAAAAGTACAAGTGACTCTTGTGAAGCTCTGTATGTCCTCTTTCCTTTCTAAATGTGGTTTATAGACATTGTGCTGGTTGCGCACAAGCTATAGATATGTAAGTGATTGCTTAGGGTGTCGAGTCAGTGGCCACTGAATTTGCTATCTGTTTAGTGGAACTGGGTCCTTATTTATTTTATCTATTTTTTTAAAAACAAAGCTGCTTGTTTGCTCAGAGCTTGGTGAAGTTGTGGGACTTGTGCACTGGGCCCCTTCCTTGCTAAAATGCTGGCATGTCAGTCGTTCTTGGATATGGACTGGTGCTTATCTCCTGTTATGATTTGTCCAATGCGCATTATTACAAAGTCTAAGCTAAACTGCTGCCTCGCTTTTCTCTGGGTTTCTTGCCTCTTTTGAAGGTGCTATACCATGTGGCACCGGCCGCATATAATCCTATGTATATGTACCTGTCGTCTTACCTGATAGGTTGAATCTCATGGCTTGGCATTCAAGGTAGATTAAAGAATCAAAGCTGAACCTGTGTCTATCTGTGGAAACAGTTGAAATCGATGTTCAATATGGATGGATACAGATGGATGTCTCTTTGCCTTATCTTCAAACTGATTCCTCAGACTAATCCATCAAAAAAGTAATTTATTAAGTTACTAACTTAATACTAATCCATCAAAAAAGTAATTTATTAAGTTACTAACTTAATACTTTTTTGTAATTAAGTAATTAGGGTTAGTAACCCTAATTATTAATTTATTTAATTAATAACGCAAAGTGATAAACATGGCTGAATAAAGTGCTGCAAAAATGAAATTTAAGTGCATTGAAAGTGAATATTCCACTTCATTGAAAAGGTCTTGTGAATTATTTTACTGTGGGGGCCAGATGAAACAAAATGAATTGCAATGTTTAAATTTATAAATTAAAGTAGTGTGAGCTCTTTGCTTTCAGGGAGATCAATGTTGCCTTTTCTAGTAGATAAATAGCAAATGGAAAGAAAAATGTAATAAAACTTTTGTTAAGTGAAGACAGGGTAATGCAGGAATTTTCTTCAAAGAAAATGCCTTAGGAAACTGTTTAGCAAGATAAAGCAATTTGGAGTCTTGGCCTATTTTTCATTATTAATTTGACAGGGACGTGAAATTAAAATAATCCATCTCTTTGAAAAGTCTTGGGTGTAGATGTGGGAGGAGAAGAGGATATGTAAGCCTTCATATTTATACCTGCTCTTGTCCCACTGAAGTGGCTACATTTGGTGAAACTTGTTTTTCCAGGTTACTGGGCTCAATTTTTCAAAGCTCTTCAGAAATTTTACGTATAGAATTACATCCATCCATATCTAGCTGACACTGATTTCTTTGTTTCATCTATGCTTGTTTCAGATTTGTTACTCTTGCCTATGGAGCTATTGTGGATTCAATAGTACTGAATTTATTTGACTTTATTTCAAATGAAAAAAAAAAAAAGGCAGACTATTTAGCGGCATCCATTGCTCAGTGATGTTAAGTCAAACATTTACAGAAACATGTAAAACTGAGTGGGATTATAATAGGTCTATATAGGGACTAAAGAACAGAAAACAAAGGAAATCTGTAGGACAGATTTGTTTTGTGTTGAATATACTGATAATACTTAATCCTAAAGAAGGCAGTGTTTTGGAAAACAGATGATACCTTAACCAGACTACTATGTTATCCAAATATACATCAAAAAGACATATGTATCTGAGTATTTTTGGATGGGTGAAGGGCAGTTAAAACATGCTGCCCCTTCCCCCCCCCCCCCCCCCCTTCTTCTTCAATTCCTCAACTTTCCCATACTCAAGTGGATAATATGGTTACTGAAAACTGCAGAGACGTTTTTGGAAATGTGACTAAGATACTAGGAATTCCTGAATCTTGGTTCTTACTGATCGTATACGGCAGACTCGAAGTTGTGTCTGGCAGAATTGTACAGATTTGTTTCCTTTTTCTGTTTTTTATCTGCGAAACATATAACTATTTTAGTGCTGTCTTTTCAGAGAAATTATGGGGAAATTGATACATAGTTGGATTGATTTTTTTTTTTTTTTTTTGAGAAAGTGAATTATCTTCCTTAATAAATAGTCTAAGGCTGCAGTTTTCAAGGGAAGGCAAAACAGGTGTAGCTCCATGCCACCATTGGCTTTGGTAGGGCCTTGGGAAGCCAGACTCACCTACTGCCAAAGTAGAGTTATAAAATATTTGTTGGGGCTTGCATCTCCCAGAGGCAACAAAGGTAGTGAGTCTGGGTCTCTTAGGCACGCCTGCTGACTTTGCATCCCAGATCTGCCCACTTGAAGCTGGTCTGGTGGTCGTCTTTGATCGTTGCTCAGTTCTATACACTGTTTAGTAACTTAAGTACTAAAACTAACTTTTCCATCAGGAGACAGTTGTATGACTTAATTTTATTTTTTACAGGTTTATAACATTCAGTTAACGTATCCTGATTTATCTAGGGAAACCTTAGGATTGTTTTGATACGGATTTTGGAAAATGAGGATTTGACAGCGTGAACACACTGAACTGTTAGTGTTGGGAAGAATTCATAGAAAAGGGTGAAAAAGAAAGGTTTGTCCCTTTTGGAAATCTATCCAGATACTCTCTTACTTGCTAGTATATACTAGTATAATTGCCCGCTTGGGTGTTTATTTTAATATATGAAGGCCTTTTTTTTTTTTAGCCTTGTTATAGCTTAAACTGTCTCCTAATATAGATGCTTATAAGTAAGCTTGGCAGGCCTGGATGCCTGGAGTTGGTAGTGGGTTAGGTCTGAGACTTCAAGAGGATGAAAGACACCAGGGTGGGCTTTGCCTCCAGGCTACAATTAAGATCAAAGCTTGTTAGTAAGATTCCTACTATAAAGGTTGTTGACTGTCTGCTTCCTTCTGTTTCTCCTCATTTTTCAGCTGGTGACTGTAGTAAATAAGTCTGACAAGGGTTGTTCCTTATCGTAGATTCCAGATCTTTTGTGGCAAATCTTGCATATCCTATTGGCCCATGGAGTCTGACAAGCTCAAGACTGCTTTTTTTTGGACAATTGCACAAAAAGTATGTGCATGTTTCCAATCCTTTTGTGGCTGCCACAAAACAGTGGGAAGTAAGCAGTGCAAATGTTAGCCATGTGAGTCTTGCTTATGCAGTTGGGTCCATGAGGACCAAATACTGATTGCAGCTGTCTTGAAGTCAATCTCTTGATCAAATGTTGTCATGCAGGACTGAATTTTTAAAATCGGCTAGTCACCCGTCTGCACAAAGTTATAAAGTCATTCAGTCACTGCTTCATATCCAGTGCCAATTTTTGATTCATTTCCTTTATCTGCAAGACGAAGTTGCATTATTGACAAAATTGTGATCCTTGTGCTTTTAATATAGAACAAAGTTAAACAAAAGAACAACTAGATACAATTTAGGTTGCATTTAATATAAAAATGTGTAAGCCCCCTAAATTCATTAGGAAACAGTGTCTTTCAAAATTTTTATCTTCTTTGGTCTTCATGTGTATCTTTAAGTTACAGCTGGAGGTTATTACTGAATCTTTCTTCAGTGTCAAACAAATATTGTGTCTAAGGGAATGGAAGGCTTATTGTGAGATGCGATAGGAGGGATGCTGTATTGTTTTCTTCATGTTTGTTGGTGCACTCATGTTCTTCCTAAAAGAAAAGAAAAAAGATGAAGTCCTTATTAGGTTGATAGTAGTTCTTAGATTAACTGAGTCATAGTTGAAGTTTTTGTGAGATATTTTAACGTTCTTCCTCTTGAAGTATTGGAGTTAATGGAGTTAATGGAATTTTAAATTAACATGAGAGGATATAAATTTGTATGAAATCTATCTCCAGAAATATTCATAAATATAGACATTATCTTATTTCCTTCTGTTAGAAAATGTGGTAATAGCTAGTTTTAATCTTTAAAAGCAATCTGAATTTTTTCTTGACTGATTTAAATCTCCAGTAATCCACTTGTAAGTACATACAGCATCTCCTGAATAGTACCTGTTCTCTGATTATAGGTTAACCATTCACTTTCTTCTGACTATTTGAGTCTGATTTGTAGTGTATGGAGTGGTCAAGCCAATGACAGGAGGGATCAAATTATAGACTTTAATAGCAGTGTGCCCTATATGCTGATCTTCTATTCTGAACTCACTGTAGATTGCTCCCTATTTTTCGAAACAAGAAAGCACTTAAGTTAATTGCTCCATTAGAAAGACATAGTAGCTCTTTCTGATCTGTAAGTAGCTTTCCATGCATGGCTGTTGAAGTTTGGAACACCTGCAGCCGAAGCAATTTGAAAAAAAGCCATTAGTCTGCATGGAAAAAAAATAAAGTGCTGAAGTTCAAAATATTATCAATGATGCTGTGTTGGAGCAGCCTAAAAGATTTGGCTTTTGGTCTATGCCTAGTGCTATCCAAAACAACATATAAAATTCTTTGTAAACCAATTTTAAAAGTGTCTTGTTTATTCATAAGCAACTGTGTACTCTGTTTGTTCAGAGAGTAGACTCCAGTCAATTGCACACCAGCCAACAGCTGATTTCTCCTTAGAAAGAAACATTGCCTAATATAGATCATAGAAGCCAAAGACCAAAGGGACAAAGTGCTAAAGATAAACAGCTCAATTCTCAACTGTTCGAAGGCCTCAATAAAGCCTCTGATTTACAAATTCAGGGTGGGACTCAACTGTTCCCACCTGCAAGCTTGTCTCAGATCCTTGGCTCTACATGGTGAGGTGCTGGTATGTGGTGTGACCTCCTGTGCCCTTAAAGAGAAAAACACTGGCTTTCTTATGGCCCTAATCAATCAGTTTCTCTGCAGCTTTTCTTTATCATAATTACAGGAGGAAGAAAGTATTGACTGCTCTCATTTTATTGAGACAGTGAATGGAAAGAGCCTACAGCGCATTGCTGAATATTGAATGGCACTCGAAGGTACTCCTCTGGTCTGATAGAGCATTAATACGGTTCTCACCTGTGTCCCTACATTTCCACCCAAAAATGTGAAAGTGAAACTAACTTTCTAAGTTTCAACTCTCCTTCATCCTTTATATTTTTGGCTGTCTTTCACAATGAAATTATGACTTGGAGGTGGGATGTTAGTAAAATCTTAAAAAGCTGTACCAGCTTCTAGAAGCCTGTGTGACCAGTTCTGTGGAAGTTCAGGTCCCGAGTTGATGAGTATTTTTCAGACCTTTTTGTCAGTGCAATCTGCAGTTATTTTGTTCTGGCTGAATGTCTGGCTCAGAACACTTAAAGCAGTGACTCTTTATTCTTCAGTTGTAGGTGTAGTGTTAATGGATTATTTGAGACAATAGCCAAAACAGAGAAATGGTTTGGCATTCCCTTAAAAATTTACTAATAGTATTTCTAGTGGGACTACTTTTTGAATGTATAAAGGTAGATTCTTAGATAAGCATATGCAGGACTGTTGGCTGGAATTTTGCATGTGTGGTGGTTATGAAAATAAATTATCCTGTTGAACAGTTGGCCTTTTAAAGCATGATTTAGATATTAGATTGAAATGTACATATGTTTTTCACTTTTAGAATCTACATTTAGGGTCTGGGAGATAATCATGTCAACAGTAACAATGGGAGACCTAACTTGTTGCAGCCTTGGTGCTATGGTAACTCTCCAAATCGTGTATATATGACATCTTCTCCCGTGGAAATGACTAAAGAAGTGTAGATTCAATCAAATTTTTTGGAGGTGTGTTATCGGTCTTCTGCAGTCCTGGAGAGAACACTTATTGGTAGCCAAACTGAAATATTTATAAGGTGGGTTTTTTTTTTTTTTGAGTGTTAATTTGGGGAAAGGGATCTGGAGAATCTGCATTGGCAAATCTGCTCTTTTTGTGGCCCTCAGACTTTGGCACAGCGTTTCCCCCACCAACAAAAGCCCTGGGGCAGAAACTCTGGTAGGAATATGATCACCTTTTACATACAAGTACGTGATCTGTGAAGAGTCACATATGCTTGTCGTGTTGAAAACTGACAGGGTGATGAGAGGATATAGTAAGCAGGCAGGTGAATTGAGATAGGTTAGTTATAAGAAAGGTGTTTTAGTTTACTTCCGTTCTTGAAGTATAGAGCAATATATGTTTTAAAGATGTTGAAAAAAGTTACTTGTGAATCCTGTGAATATACAGCTAACTTCATGTATTCAAACAGGATGCCCAACTTCCTCCCCCTGAAATTCTTATTTTGGAGATATAATGGTCTACATGTATTATTAAGTTTTGCCTTTGGAGTGGACGACATCCATGTACTCACCGTATAGTAAATTAGTAAGGAATATACTCTGCTTTAGGTTCTGTATTTTTTCTTTCATTAGTGGTAATTGCTAGTTGCTAAATAGTTAGATAACTCCTTTGCTATTTTTTGCTGTATTGATGCTTTAGCTGTGTGTGGTTTATCTGTTTACTCAACAGTACGCTAAACTCTGTGGAAGAGTTGTGTTGTTGGGAGATTTGTGGAAGAGGGGTTTGGGGCTTTTTTTGTTTGAGTTTCTTTTCTCTCTTTTTTTTTTTTTTTATAAACAGGTTTTAAAAAAGCAGTAAGGTACAAAATTTTTGTTTGCAGTCATGTTTGTATATGCTGTGTAGGTCAGAATAATTTTCATGAAGAAGGTTTGTTCCTCTTGAAGAGAAGCAAAAATAGCCATTATATATAGCCAAGAATCCTTAAGCTTTTGCTGATGGGTTGGAACAGTTGAGTGCTTGGAGACCTCAAGCAAGGCTGAGCTCTGCTTTGTGAGGCAGTTTCTAAACATGTAATAATAGCTAATACTCCTCTCAAAAGGTCAGTGAGCACAATGGAGTAGATAAAAGCTAGGAGAAAAAGTATTTTCATTTTATGCTCTCTTGCAAAATTATTTGTTCAAATATCCACAATAAAATGTGGAAAAGCTTGACGACTGTATTTTGCATTTTATTGTGAAATACAGAACATTCTTCTGCGTTGTATCTCCTCAGCACCTTTGGTTTTTTTGAAGTCGTGTTTTACTACAGGTATACAAATTGTATGGAAGCTTTCTCAGTTCTGCTAACAGGCTCATCCTTTACGCTGGCAATTGACCTTGTGAGAATGATGTCTAAACAGAATCTTCATTTTTAGCTGTTCAGCATCACTTGAGTGAAATACTAATGTGTGAAGATGGATGCATGGGAAGCACAGTATTATATCTGATGAATTTCATCTCAGGACTTAGAGACCTTGTTAGTGCATTTTTAAATAAAGAAATAAATTTCCTTTCCTGTATGGCTCTTGACATCACTTCTTCTGACTGAGGACTGACACTTCATTTTCTTTATGATCATATAAATAGAAAATCCAACTCTTTTGTATTTTGCTTTCTGTTATAAACAGTCTACATTAAAAAGAAAGCCTCCGGTGCAGGTGGTTTCCTGCACCTGAATGCTTCCTGAATGCTGCTGTGCTTTCTGATAAGAATCAAATGCAACAAGAAAAAAATCCCTATTGAACTATATATATGCATCAGTACCTTGTATGGTGTCTGTCTGGGTTGTGTGCAATTGTTTTACAATCTTTAAGTAAAAAAGAATAATTGAAGTCTTTTTAAAAACATTGTCTTTCAGAGAAGGGCGTTTATGAAAATGTTTCATAAGAGACTGTATTTTTCCAGAACAAGCAAAAAGCAGAAGGGAATCTGGCAGGCAAAGAAGAATACATGCCTGTGTGCTTAAACATACTACACACATTACTTGTGCCTCATGTCATGTGCTCTTTATTGACCCATGTTAGGCAGTTAGTGCACTACAAATCCTTAAAATGGCTTTAGTTCTATAATCGCTAATTACAAAGGTCTTGTTCCAGGCCTCCATGCCCCAAATATTTAATTTTCTGTTCTTGCTTACAGATATACTGTAGATTTTCAGAAATGGCCAGTTGCTTGGTGATAGAAACAGAAGACATTTTTTTGGACTCAAACTAATTTTTCAGTATCGCTTTTAAGTAACTTTTTAGTTTCTGGCACATTTTCTGTGAATAGAAACGAGGAGTATGACATCTGTAATAGTATAAGCAGTGGTGGTTTATAGTAAAGTCATCCCTCTTACTGTTGTTGGTGAGAATTCATGATGCTTAGCTGTATGTACATGATTTATCTCTTTCTACTCCTACCATAGCTTTTGAATCCTAAACTCTTTGGAAAAACATTCTAAACAGGGAAATGTTATGGTGCTTATGTGTACTTAAGCTTTAAACTGGAAAAATAAAGTTAGCACTTTGAGTATTTGGTGATGAAAATATAATGGGTAGTCAGGAATGCTGGAAGTGCCTAGTGACATGTTTTAGCCAAAGTTCAGCCTGGAATTTGTAGCAGGCACATTACGTGATGTTCCTCTTATTCTTTAGAAGTGCCATTTGTTAGTGCAAGGTGACCTGTAGTGGGGTCTAATTAGCCATTAGAAGAAGTTAATGTGTTGTTTCATTAACCTTATTGAAATCTGTAATGAAGGTTTGTATTATTGACAATGCAGCTGTTGTCTAGCTGTTAATGCAGCTTTATGCTTGAAAAGCAAGTCATATATTTTGCTGCTTTTGAATACTGTGCACTTGTCTGAACAAAGGAAAGGCATTTGCAAATGTTGGGTGCAGAGTTGAGCAAAGGTCACACACAGTGCAGTCAACTGCAGTTAAAACTGTTCCTCCTAACCTGAACATGCCAACTTTTTTGGGAGGCAATGGTAGTTAAATCTGTATGTAGATTTGGCTCTCAATGTCCATAAGCAAAGAAAGAGCTTCCCTCTACTACCACTTGAAGAACAGAGTTCCCTTAGGGCCTGAACCGAGCCTGATCATGATTCCTTATTGCTACACTTTAGATAGAAAATTTGATAGAGCTTTTAATACCTAACGTGTCCAAGCATCATTGTACTAGGTGCATGTAGTTTAAATGCCTCATTGTGTTTTTCCTGCTTTTATCAATGCATGCTATGTTTAGTGTGTGAGTGAACATGTAGCCCTTTTTCATTCACTTCATTCTTCCTGAAAAAAATAAATTTAAAAGCCCAAAACAACCGAACACCCCCAAACAAACTCTTCAGGTACTGGACAGTATGAAGCATTCTCAATTAAAATACTGTAAGTCAATGTTAACTTCAGAATTGGCTGTTTCTTCATTATTCTGTGGTGCAAATTGCTAAATGCAGCTTTAAAGTTCTTGAGTACTGTGAGGATTCATTATTGTCAGATTAGACTATGTATAAATACGTGGGATTCTTGAGAAGGTCTTATGTCAAGTACAGATTGCCAAGTTGCTTTGATATTGAGCAAAAAATTCACTGTAGCTTCATAAATTTTGTTGTCCACAGCATCCATTTTTTTAAATAATTTCTTTGGTTGCTAGCATCTACTACAACCTCTGCTTTGCAATGAAGCTCAGTAGTGTGCTTTCACATGGCAGTCTTCCAGATGAATATTGATTACTTTGAATTATATTCCGTGCACTATGTGTTGGGTGATAGTGGACAGTAAGTTAAAAACATAGCCATGGGGAAGTGCTTGTGTATTGTAGTTTTCTATTCCCCAGCTTCCTGACACTTAGTTTCTTAATTTGGGACTATTCAAATATATTTGATTGTTGGCACTGTTCTTTTAAACCTTACTTATTGTAATCCAGTTTTCTGTTTGGAAATATCATCAGTTCTCTGAAAAACTGAATTTGTGGAGGAAAGTAAAATAAAATTCTAAGTATGCTTATATTTGTATCTTTTTTTTTTTTTTTTTAAGCTAGTAATGTAATACTGCTAAGCAGCTCTGGAAAAATAAGCCATTGCTTATAACAAGATTATCTTACTTCCTAAACAGGTGTSTGGAAGATGGAGAAGACTTTGAACAGAATTCATCCAGTTTCTGATCCAGACGCAACGTATTTTCTACAAGTATCATGGGAAAAAGATTTAGGCACTGGCTTTGGTATAATACTTAGTGATGGCCAATGTGCATGGACTGGGACAGGTAATAATGGAAAGAAAAAAAAATGTTTTAAATTATTACTGTTCTTTATTATTATTTTTAAACACTTTCTAAACTGTGACCCACAACTTGCATCAAAAACTTTTTACAAGCTTTACCTCTCCCCAGTGATGGAGAAGGTGGGGTTCATGATCTCCTGGGACATGTTCAGAGATCTTTCAAATCTGGAAAGATTGTGTGTCAAACCTAATACTAATTCATTTAGCATATGAATATGCAATATTCTGTTCTTTCTCAAGAATATGATTTCTTGCAGTGATATTGGAGTACCACTTATGTATCTTCTCCAGATCCTTGAACAAATGTGTGATGCAAGTTCCATTTGAAAATTATAGTTCATGAAGCATTTAGCTACAGATGTTTTTTAAATGTTTTCATAAAATCTTAATAATTAAAGGTAGCTATATTTGGTACTCAGGTGAATTTTTCAGAATGAGAAGGGACAAGAAAATATTTTTTTCCTGGGCATAAGTTATCAGAAGAAAAAAAAAAGTAGCCTATGTGATTTTTTTTCCCCGCACTCGGAAACCTGAATAAGAGGATGGGTCTCTTAATATGTCCATGCTTCTCTCATTCACCCCTAGCAAAAGAAGAAAAGATTGTGTGTTCCTTTAGAAAAATGTCAAATACTTGATCAGAAGTCCTTCTCTCAGTGGCAAAAATATTTCAAAGGGAGGAAAGAATGATATATTTTACAGTTTTTGCCTGTATGGTAGGCAGAAACATTTTCCTGACTCTTTTTCTGAATTACAAGAATAGATGTCCATGTAGTTCCTTCCTTCCTTCTCCCTGTGCAGTGGACATTGTTTCTCCCCAGTTCCTACTTAAGCCAAGCTTTCAAATAGGCCTGATAGATATATATCTATATAGATATAGATATATATCTATATGTATACATATAGATATATATAAATATATATATATATTAAAAATAGTGCTTTGTGTATTTATATACACGTATACAAACTATATATATGTGTGTATATATATAGTTCCTGTGTATAAAAAGAAGCTTAAGCTTTCATTAACCTTCTTTTGAATACAATTTTTACCTTTTTTTTTTTCAGACCTAGGGAATAAGACTAACTTAAAATATGTCTACAAATGTATTAAATCTGCTTTTTCATATTGCTTTTAACATTTCAAACACATTATTGATCAGGAGTTCCTGCACAAGGCAAATACATATATTCCAATGCTGGTTCCCTGTAGTCTAGTATGAAAGCTTTTTCTTTCTTGATTTGACAATAGGATAGTGAAACTATATATTTTCAAAATAACAAAAAGGATGTTAACATTGAGAAATACTTTGCTAATTGAGCATACTAGTTTTTCTGTTTAAAAGCTTTTCTGGTTGTTCTTATGTAACTTTAAAACACCCAGCTTAAAATTTACCAAAAGCTGATTCCCTAAATCTGTTATTTTTCTAAGTAAAAGCCTTGTTACTGTAACTGGAAGACTATAGAAAAAATACATAAACACAGTTCTCATTTTGTTAACTTTCTGCATCTGGCAGAATGGCTGGAAGACTGTTTCCCAAAACAGAGGACCAGTGAAAGCAAGATGACCTCACTCTATTAAGAGGAAAGAAAGAAACCCACAACGGTTTAGCAAGAGCACTGGGTACTCATCCAAAGGAAAGCGCTTCTATTTCTTCTGCAAGAATCTGATCCATTTCTAAGGAATTCCTATTGAATTTGTAGTCCTTTGAATAATTTCATTAGGAGTTGATGTTCTTGTGCATGAGGCTTTCCTACTGCACAGATCTGTGTTTTCATACACTCAGCATTATTCTTGATCGCTTTTTCTAAGTTATTACATCACTTTTGAGACTGCTTAGGTTCTAAATTCAAAACCTGGGAGGAGGGAAAGCAGTGGTCAGAAAGTTCTTCCTGTGGGAAATCTCTTTTGTGTTTCTCATGCTGTGGATTATTTTGCTTGGCAAGACCTACCAGGAAGTGAATGAGAGTTGCTGATGGAGTTGTCTTTTATGGATTTTGTATATTTAATGTGATGATGAAAAGTGTTAGGAGTCCTATTTAAGGAGAAAAAAAGAAGTAAATCTTGGAGGGGAGGAGTAGCACACAAATACACAATACGATCTAATGTATTCACTTGGTATTGTGTTAAAGAACTACAGATATATGGATTTATACATTTTGTGTTTCTCTAACGATTGATCAGTTCTGCTAGTTTCGTACAGGCACCACAGGAGAAAAACCCCACAGTGCTCTATTACAGTATATTAGTATATTTGTTTTTTTAGTTCTTTTATTTTCATTAAAAGTTTATCTGATTTTTCTCAGTGTTCAAATAATTGTTCTAGACAAACACTTATATTTGCAAGTATTTCCGACTTACTTTTTTCTGCCCCTCTCTGCCTCATACTGCAAAGGGATTCCACATTTCTGTCTATACTGTTTTGGAGGATTTAAGGGAATTGCTGACATACTAGTGGCCTTTTCTCTCTCAACTCTTGTCTAGTGTACTGTACAAGGAATAAGCTAGCTAATGAGGAAATGATTGGTGGCTGTAGCTTATGATAAAGTAGGAATGTTTTGATGGTAATTTCTTGCCTTTCTTTTTCGCTCAACTCTTGCTATTTGTAGTGGATTGTTAGCTCTGCAAGATGAGTGTTGACTAGCACTGTAGCCCCAATCCTTCACTGGCTTGTAGACTTAGCTTTTTCCCTGACAGTAGTTCCACTGTGTCATTCTTTATGTGAACATTAAAAGTGCTGCTCTCTGTTTTAAAAAAMCAAGATGCAGCTTGCAATTGTTAAAGTCTTAAGCCTTTCTGATAATATCTGTTTTATACTTAAAATAAGTTTTAAAAAGCTTGGAAAATAATTTTACTACTTCATCTAAGATACTTAGATGTGTTCAGGGCTGAGGGTTGGACACTTGACTTAGGTTAGAATGAGGTAGGGAAGAACTGGTAGCATGTGCAATGGGTAGTGTAATTTTACAGCCTCCAGCTTTGCAGCAGTTTGTAATGGTACCAAGTCCTGTTCTGAAACTCATACCTGTCAGTCTTAATGCATGAGAATTAATGCACAACTGACTTTGACTTAGCAGTTGCTTGCTTGTAGTCTTTTTGTGTTTGCAGTGCTGCATGCTGGCTTTGCTCTTGTTCATGTCCCTGTATGCTAGCTGCAGGTGTGTCTGGTGCATAAGGAAGGAGGCAGTGATGCAGCATTGCAGCTAAATAGTGTGGCTTTGCACTCAAAGTCCTGTTTGTAGGACCAGTACTAGCTGGCTATATAAGTGGCCCTCTGTCTTAGCCTGTTTCTCTTCATGTATTAGGAAAGGGTTTTACATACTAGAAAAAAGATGGTGGTGATGTCCATGCAGTGAAAAAAAGGTTTCTGTCACACCTTTATCCATTTCTCTCTCTGTCCTGTGTTTCCTTTCATAAAGACTTTTTTAATCCCCACCTTAGTGAAGAGGGCTGCTGCTTACTTTTGCTCTGTTTAAATTTGTCTTGTTGGGTTGTAGGAATAAATTTGAAAAGTGTAACATATTCTTCAAATGATGATACTAAAATATAAATGTTTTGAATCTTTAGTTTATTAGGTGTCTCAGAGTATTTCAGTGCCCTAAAGCTCATCAGTATTAGGCTGTATACAAAACCATGTATGTACCATAGTCTATACATCTGCTATAATGGACAGCAGAATACAGTTTCCATTTTGGGAGATGTGCTTTTACGAAGAGCACACATCCTGAGTTTAGGTATCTGTAGGGACATACAGTTATAACATGCCACACTTCTCCCTGGCCTCTTTTTTCCAACCCCTTGCATTTTTTTTACCTTCTCTGCAATATAGATAATGCAACTCAAAATGTAAGGATAGAAGCATCTTTTCCAATCTAGGAATACTGATTATGAAATTATTTTATTTCTGGTTTGTTCTACTGCATGCTTCACAGCATTCCTATATTCTTTTTATATTGACTGACATTTCTGCAATTTCTGACATCTGCTGAATGTTCGTGTTGTTGCAGATCTGGTAAAATGCTATGTATTGTGCCTTGTCCTTTTACTTTATGTTAAGCTAGTATGAGTGTGACAGGTTTCTTCTTGTACTTTTAAAAGAAGAAGGGAGCAGAGAATACTCAATTTTAAGCATTGTCTCTTAAGAAGAATATGGGGAACTTTGTGACAGACTTCAGACTGCCATAGGCCTGACATTTCACATCTTAGTGTGACAAAGACTGACTTGTTCATCTTTATTGAGCTTAATTCCATTCTCTTTTTTTATTTTTTTTTCTTTTCATAATTCCAAAGCAGTTCAGTTCCCTTGCATCCCTTTGCTTTCTAGCTTTTGAAAGACCTAACACATTTGAATCTGCTTAGGGTAAAATGCCTTGTGCTAGGGATTACTAATGTGATTCTGACCCCCTAATTTATCCTTTTAACTGAGTGTATCTGCAGGCTCAGATTTTCCACAGAAGGGGGTAGTTTCTCCTTGTGTCAACTGTTTGTTTCCTTGCAGTGGTGACATTAGCATGCTCTCTTTTGCCACCTGCATCTCTTTTTTCACCTAGCTGTTTGCTTGTGTCTTATGAACAGAGTAATAGAGTGTGGTGCTAGTGACTGACCTGCCTTATGAGATTTTGCAGACTTGTGGTGATAACTTAAGGTAATTAGCAAGGTGGTATTTCTTTTTTGTGTGCACAAATAGTTGATGTATTTGTGAATAGATGACCTAACTGATTATTCTGATCTGTTATTAAAAAAAAAAAAAAAAAAAAGGGCACTCAAAGCTATACTTGCAGTTTGTCCCTTCTAACTACAGTTGCTACTTAGCTTTGTCTGAAAAAATTCTTCCCCAAAGGACTTCTAAAAAAAAAAAAAAAAAAAAGGGCACAAAAACCCCAACAAACCCCCCGCAGTTAAGTCTAAGGTCTGTAAAGTCTACATGTTTTCCATATTTTGAGATGTGTAGAGAGGAGGACTACAAAAGCTAATGGTTATGAACAGGGAAGAGCTGGTTGGGTAAGTCAAAGCTGGGGGCAGCCTTTGGCTGCAGTGACTATCGAGTTGGTGGAGTTCAGATCATGAGAGGAAGGAACAGAGTAAAAAGCAGGATAACAACCCTAGATTTCAAGAGAGCAGGCTTTGACCTCTTCCAGGATGTCTTTAAAAGAATCCCATGAGATACGGCTCTGGAAAGAAGAGGGGTCCAGGAGAGATGGTTGATTTTTCAAGGATCACCTCCTCCAAGGTCAAAAATCGTTCACCTCACTGGAATAGGAAATCAAGCGAAGGTGGCAGGAGGCCTGCATGGATGAACAAGGAGCTTCTGACTAAACTCAGACATTAAAAGAAAGTGTACAAGAGGTGGAAGCCAGGGGAAGGTGACCAGGGAGGGATATAGAGACAGTCACCAAGCATGCAGGGATGGGGTCAGGAAAGCCAGAGTCTACCTGGAGTAGCATCTGACAAGGAATGTGAAGGGCAACTAGGACTTCTGCAGGTTAATCAGCAGCAAAAGGAAGATAAGGGAAAATGTGGGCCTGCTGCGGAATGTGGCAGGGGGACTGGTGACAAAGGACATGGAAAAGGCTGAGGTACTACTCAGTGCCTTCTTTGCCTCAGTCTTTGCTGGTTAAGATTTGCCTTTAGAAACCCCAAGCCCCTCAGATCAGTGGGAAAGTCAGGAACAAAGGAGACTTACCCTTGGAGGAGGATCAGGTTAGAAAATATCTTAAGAAACTGGATGTGCACAAGTCCATGGGACCTAACTGGATGAGACTATGAGTACTGAGGCATCTGGCCCTTGTCATTCTGAGGCTATTCTTGATTATTTTTGCAAGGTAATAGTGATCAGGGGATGTTTTTAAGGACTGGAAGAAATGTTTCTCCTGTCTTTGGGAAGGGTAAGGGGACGGATCTGGGTAACTGGAGGCTGGTCAACCGGAGGGTGTTGGAGGGATAATCCTGGAAACGATTGCAGTGAAACAGATTGAGCTCAGCCAGTTCAACCAGATTTCAAAGGGTTGTGATCAGTGGCATGAAGTCTAGCTGGAGGCCAGTCTAGCTGGAGGCTAACTGTACCACAGAGGTCAATACTGAGTCCAGTACTGTTAATGTCTTCATTAATCACTTGGATGATGACACAGTGCATCCTCAGTAAGTTTACAGATGATGCAAAACTGGGGGGAAGGGTTGACAGAGGATTGGGTTGCCATTCAGAGGGACCTGGACAGGCTGGAGAAATCTCATGAAATTCAACAAAGGGAAATGCAAAACTGTATACCTTGGGCGGAAAAAGCCCCCAGCCTGTACTGGTGCCTTGGATGACTGGCTGGAAGCAGGTCCCTTGTTGAAAAGAACCTGGGAGTCCTGGTGGACAAGAAGTTGAACATGGGCCAGCAATGTGGCCTTGTGACAAAGAATGCCAACAGCTTCCTGGGCTGCATTAGGAAGAGTGTTGCTAGCAGGTCAAGGGAGGTGATCCTTCCCCTCTGCTCAGCCCTGGTGAGACCTGTCATGCGGTGTCCAGTTCTGGGCTCTCCAGTGTGAGAAAGACATGAACTTATGGAATTGAGTCCAGTGACAATCCATGAAGATGACTGAAGGACTTGAGCATCTGTCATGCTGGGAGAATTTGAGAGACCTGAGACTGTGCCAGCCTGGAGGAGAAGGCTCAAGAAGATTTTGTCAATGTGTATTAATTAATACCCGATGAAAGGGTGTAAAGGAGATACTGAAGGTGCAGAATTAATTCAGAAATCCTAAAGTGTGTCAGGATGTAACTATTCATAGCAAATAATTATACATTTACCTCTTTGCTGTATTTTTATATGATGGATTGATTTGATACGTACTGCTTCCTTTGCAATATGAGGTTAGCTACTCTAACAAGAAGACTGGATAAAAATGGGGCAATTTGAACAGGCTCATGTTTGCTTGAAATGCTCTTCTATTTCCATCAGTATGATTTCAATACATATGCAGGCCTATGTCTCAATATGAAACTATCTTCAAAGGCATTTGTATAGAGAAGAAATACAGTTATTAATAGGGATTTTAAGTGGGATACTTTTTTAAGTCACTTGCAGTTTTGTGAAGGATGTGTTGCGGTCGTTTTTTTKGGGAGGGGGGTTGGATTGTTTTTTGGTGTGTGTGTTTTTGTTTACTTTTTTTGTTTTGGTTTTGTTTTGTGGGTTTTTTTGGTGTTTTTTTTTTTTCAGGCTGTCACAAACTAATGTCCTTTTGCATATCTTGTGCTCTCAAATGCTGGGCAAATGTAGAAAGGTCTAAGAGCAAGCAGGGGTAAATGACAATCCACAGCAGTCTTCCTCAGAAGATTGGTCAGAAGAAAAGGAAACACTTCTGTTAATCAAGTAAACAATCTAAAATACTGTATTGGTAGGCTACACATTAAAACCTGCCATTATACACATCCTATCCTAACTTCAACTTAGAGCCTTTGCTTATATCTGTCTGTGTCAGAAACTGCACTCCTCATTGAGATCATTATTCTGATAAACATTTGAGCTCTAAAAGTACTGAGGAAACAGTATGTAGAACAAAATAAAAAGGAAGGAAAATAACCAAGGGCCCAGGTGGTAAAATCAAGAACTGTTTCTTGCTACTCCTAGTGAAAGATGATGAGTCTCGGTAAGCTGCCATTTCAGTTTGAGGGTTAACCAAAACAAGATTTCGGAAGAAATAAATGATCAGAAGCAGACAGGAAGGTCTATCATGGTTCTTAATGACAGTACATCTTTATTGACCTGTTCGGTAACGTGTTCAACCATTCTTCATCTTCAAAGGAATAGAATAAAATTTTCTTTATAGACCTGATGTAATGCAAACTGGAGACACATCTCCCATTTAGTGGTCCTTGAATGTGAATGGTAAAACATGGATTCTCAAGTCTCTAGTGTAGCTTCATTTGTAAATTGACAGTTTATTTTGTTGAAAGTTACAAACTTGGAAAACTGGATCAAGAATGTGTGAGGAGACAGTTGCATCTGTGGTCTTACAGGGTTTAGATTACACGCTTTCAAAGAGAACTGAGAGGGCACAATAAATCGTAGTTAAAACATTCCATTCTTTGTTGTAAGATTAGTGTTATTTGGAATAACTTTAGGCAGGTAGAATTGCGGACCAGGAGGAATAAACCATTTTCAGACAGGAAAAAAAGGGACAGAACTTAATTCTTATGAAAAACACAGTATTCCTGCTACATTTCCATTAGTGTCTGGCACACTGATATATGTCAAGGAAAGAATAGTCTTCTAATATTTGCCTGTCCTTTACAGTGTGTGAGTGTGTGTCTATATGTACATATAAATATATATACATGTTTACACACATGAGTATTTATTTCTCACATGTTTCTTTCTGATAGTGTCTGAAGCTGAAATTTCTAGGGAGGCTGCTGACATGGAAATGAAGAGAGAAAAATACATTGAAGAGCTGAAGAAAGCATTGATAGCTGGAGAAGARTCAGCTGGCAAATATAACTTCGCTATTTCAAGAGATGAAGAAAATATGGAGTGTCACTTCTCCTATGAAAGAAATCTCAAAGATGGCTCTGTAAGTATAGTTAAATGTTTAAATTTGACTGTTAAGCTATGAGAAGGACCTTTTTGGTACGTTTCTGTATTTTATTAAGTTCTTTAAAATCAGATAGACCAGTGATACATATTTCAGATTGAATGAATATTGTGAACTCTGCCACGGGTCAAACTAGAAACAAGTTTGTGTTTTTCTATCAAAACCTCATATCAATAGAACTATTTCTATGTTACTTTCTTAAATGCTACTGAATAAGAGTATTAGTTCTCTATTTAAGTTTTGGATTAGTGTAGTGATAGGACCAGGGGTAATGGTTTTAAACTGAAAGAGCGTAGATTTGGATTAGATATTAGGAAGAAACTCTTTACTGTGGGGGTAGTGAGACACTGGCACAGGTTGCCCAGAGAAGTTATGGATGCCCTCATCCCCCTGGAAGTGTTCAAGGCCAGATTGGATGAGGCTTTGAGCAACCTGATCTAGTGGAAGGTGCCCCTGTCCATGGCAGGGGGGTTTGAGCTAGATGATCTTTAAGGTCCCTTCCAACCCAGGCCATTCTATGTTTCTATGGTTTATGTTTTGATTTTTTTAAGCAGGGTATGCCTACACGTTGGAGCTGCAGTTTAGTATTAAGCTGATATGTTCCATAAGCTGTAACTTTGTTTTTAATTCCTAACTTGGGAAGTATGCTTCCCTTTTGAAATTCCAGCCCCCAATGCATTTCTTTGCTTGTTCCCTCTTTCTTCTTTCTCTATACTCACCTAAGTAAGGAAAAATATTAAAATTTAAGTAAGATTATTTCCAAATGCTAAAAGATACTTTTAAAATGAGCTTTTCTATGACTTTAAATACTTTGGAAGCTAACACTAAAATTGTTTCCTGCTTGGAAATGCATTAAATTACAGCTGGGAATGTGATTCCATGTTGGTTTCTTGTCTGCAAAGGAAAGGACCCTCTTAAAGCAAGAAGGAAACCAGTATAATCTGTATCTGTAGACACTTTTGGTTATTTCAGGTTGTTTGGTGTTAAAGCTTTTCTGGTGAAGAAGCTAATTTAAGGTAATCCTCCTTGCTTGTGCTCTCTCCCTTCTCCCCCCTCCAAAAATTAATGCTCTGCCTTTCCCAAGGTTTGTCACAGCTTCATTCATGCTAGGATAGCAGTTGAGCTGACTGACCACTCAGCAACTTTAGTGAAATAATTTGGGTTTAAAAAGCACTGATTTAAAATTGCACTGATCCAGTTCAGGGCACAGTTCTGCAATCAGTTTCACTGGCATTATTGAGGGGAAGAAGATTGTGGGGAAAGAATGGAGATGAGATTGCAGATGAGAAGAGTAGGAATGTCTTTGGCCAGATCATTTTCTTTCCTGAGGAGAAAGTCTAGCATGGAGTTGTGTCTGGGAGCAAAGTGTCTAAGGATTGTCATACCTGCTTTGTTTTAAAAGGTTTCTTCTTCAGACCATTGAGACATGCTTTGCTTCTCATTTGGTTAATTTTGGCAGGTATCAACTTTTAAGAAACTAGCTGAGGTGTCTGACTTGTAACAAAAAAACAAATCAAAACAAAGAAACTACCTTCTCTGGGATGTGTCTGTTGGAAGTGGAAGGTGGAAATACTTTTTTTCCTCCAAATTGGAAATAGGCAAAGAATGCAGTATAGGTATTGGTCACAAACCTGAAATGGGAGTGTGTGTATATTTCATGTAGGTGTATCTCTTAGATGAGATGAGGAAAAACTCACTTTAAAGAGAGGGGCCATTCAGATTACATAATCAGTAGCAGCTCCCGTGCTTATTGTCAGAGTCTTGGCTTCATTTTAGTAAGCAGAGAAAGAGATTCAGTGGAGTGAAGTTTAGCTTCTTAAGAGTACTTCATTATAAGCCTTTTTTCTTGTGCAATGTAGGAAATTTCAGCACAATTGGCTCTTGACTGAGGTGCCAAAAGTTAGATGACGTAAGTCTTCCAATCTGCATTATCTGTGTATTTACCCAAGGCCTTATGGGCTCTGTACCCCCTTCTTGACACTTTTTGTGAGCACACAGGGCTGAGTGCTGTTCACAAAGGGTCCAGGTCAAAAGTACTGTATTACAGCAGGATTACAAGGTTAGGACCAAACTGTACTTAGAAAATAAGAGCAGTAATTTTAAGAATCTTGTTTTTCTTGTCTGTGTCACACATAATATATTCTAAATACCAGACAGATGAAATACATACTATATTTTTATTAAGGGAAAATATCTTCATATATGTGGGCCCAGCTAATATATGTTTCCAGCAATTAAGACTTACGAGAAATTTAATTCATATGAAAACATCTTTATGTCAATTTGGGAAAATAATGAAAAAAAAAAATCTGGCCGAAGAAATTGAAAATACAAAGTGTCCTAATTGTTATGCATGCTTTTAGCTTTGGGTGTCAAAAGAGTGTTTTTAGAAAAGATGTTATTTCTTGGTTGAAAATACACCTTTTTTTCCTCCTGTACTAAACTAATGCCTACAAATAAAATTGCCAAAGCCTTTATCAGAATTACAAATAGCTTTCAGATGTATAATAGAATATGTTTCAAACATTTTGCAAATTCTCTGTGAAAGTATTCATGATGTATATCTTTCAGCATCAGATTAGGAAATTAATCTTCCTGGGCTCTGTACATCCAGAGGGCTGAGATTCAGCTAAATGTACATTTACCGCAGAGGAAGCCTAGAGAAACTACTCTACAAATTAAACGTGACTTAAATTCAGTGTTTTTCTCTTATTAGTACTTATTTTTCGTAATGAATATTTGTCTTTATGTTTTTGTTTAGTCATAAATATTTTCTTTTTCTCTTTTAATATTTCTGCAACTGCATACATACAGAAATTACAGCCTTCACAGTCTTTGGAAGAGCATTGAGGGGTGGGGCGGGATGGGACGATGATGGCAACGTGTGTGTGGAGAGAGGAGCTTTTGATTGAACTGTACTGCATTTCTTTTGTTAAATGTGCCACCTGCAGTCAAACTGAGACATGCAGTTAGTCTTCACGTTTTTGTTTTAAAATGTGGGCATAAAGGAACAATCATTTCCAATTTTGACAGTAGTGCATATAATACTACTTTCAAGTTCCCTACTTATCCTCTCCTACCCCATTATATCATTAATCCCCATTGTGAGAGAAGTCCATTAAATTACCAGGAATAATTAGAAGATTACTATTCTTAAACCAATGCTTTTATCATTTGATATGTAACAAAAGGAGACATTACAGAAAAGTATGCATGACGATATGGTTGGTTGTGTTTGAATACTGAATGTTCTGCTTAGTCTTAAATAATGCAGTTAACACTTTTTAGTTAAAAAACCCCAAGACTTCTGAAGTGCATTGTTATACTTTGTGAGCTATAAAATGCTTATCATTCATGCAGCTATCTATTATTGCAAATTTTTTCATCCAATGAGTACACAGGTGCCTAAGAATAAATTTCTTACTCTTGGAAAATCAATATGCCTTTTGTTAGAGGTATATGCATGTTTATATACACAAACTTGATTATTTTAATTAATTTTAATGAAACCTACCTACAGCATGATGTTGATCACCAACAACTGCCCATCTCAGCCAGTAATTTCCAGTGCAGTGCTGTGCCATAGTTCTCCATCCAGTCTGGATAAACCACTAATTCCTATCAAAAATAGAGAGTAGAATTTCTACAAAATAATTGCTTTTTTCTCTGAATACATTATACATTCAGTTGAGTTATGTCCTGGGCCCTTATTTACAAATGATATGTACACAGTCTATAAATAATTAATGGCTGAAAAGTCTGTGAGGTTTAGGTACACGATGGGTATACCCCAACTGGAATGAGCATGTTAAAAGCATCTCAAAGAACTCACAGTGGTAAATTTTTGCAGCTTGTAAGACAAGTTGCTTCTTATTCTGTCTCCTTGTTAAGAAAATTCATATTTATTTGTAGATACCTTGGTTTAAATGAACAATCTCAAATAACATTCTTGATGCATTTATAATTCACACTAGTTAATAATAGTATGGTGTGTACTTGTTTTTGTTACTGTAATTCGCAAAGAGAATGTGTCTGAGAAAGCAGAAAAAGAGTAATAAACTACAACTCATTTTTTTGTATATCTCATCCATATGGGAGAAGTATGCTGCTATGTCTGTGTACACCACCTTGGTGTATCTGTTGATCCCTGTTTCTTGCAAATATCTACACATGTGAAACATACTCTGTACATGATTAGCATGCTTTGTATATAGTCTAGGAACTTAGTAAACAGATCTAATTTATCATAAATAGCAAAAGCTTTCATATGGTAGTGCATCAGAAGTTAGTGTTTAAAATTTTAAGCCTTAAAAAGCACTGTTTACAGTGTAACAGATCGGTAATTTGAGCATTATTGACTGATGTGAAGCAAAGTTAGCTATGTCACCAGTGTCACTTGATTTTTTTCTCTTGATGAACATAATTTTCAGCTTGGTAATTACCAGTGTTGAAATACTATATGTATATATATTATATAATTTATAGACATATACGTAATTTTCAGGGGCTTAATGAATGTATAAATCTGAAATACTCTGTTTTCAATAGTCTATTTTTCTGAGATTTTTTGGTTTTTAGTTGTGCATTTGCATATTTGTTTTACCAGTCTTCTGGTAGAGAATATCTGTAGGTGATTTTGGATGAGTGACTGGTAATAGTCACTTGATGATGATATAATGTATTAGATACTGAATTTTTGTTTCCATAACTGTACTAAACTGTGGTATTTGAAATAATTTTTACCATCTCTGGAGCAGCTTGCTAAAGATCTGCTTCCCTAAAATATAATTATGTGCCAAAACTGTATTGGGTGGTCTACGGGAGTGCAAGTAAAAATAATGGAGTGATGTTAAGCAAAGGAAAATGTAGGCATATTATTGGGAAATATTTTCTGACGTTGAAATTTGTTTTACTGCTGAAGTGTTTGCCAGAGGAAGTGGTAGCAGCCCCATTGCGTCAGTCACTTAAAAACGGACTGGACAAAGGAATGGAAAATGCACTTAAGTAACTATCCTGCACTGGCAGTATAGTACATTAGATGACTTAATAGGTGTTCTCCATCCCCAAAACCTGTGAATCTCTGGTTGCCTGCCCAAACTACTGTATATGTGAGCTCCATTGGTCTGTGGTGCAATGAATGTCTTCACTAAGGAACTTGTATTTACAGACAGACCTATACGAACACACACACACACACACACACACACAGACACAAGTTGAAGAGCAATAGGGTTGAGGATGTAGTTTTTGCAAGTTGCCTTATTAAAGGCAGGTTTATCATCCCTCATTAGGTGCCACAGGTTGGTTGTTCAAAGTTTGTTGTGTCTTTTGTAGTCTAGATGGAACATTTCACAGTGGTGTCTGACAGACCTCAACTACAGCAATAAAACTTGGCATTGTAGACATCTCCTCATTGAGGTAAGCTTTACAAACAAGCTCTTGAAGATCAGTTTGGTTTTCCTTTCCTAGCTGAAAGGGAAAAATAATTATCTCTTATTTACCTATTGAAGTAAATAAGTTTAGAGATTAAAAACTTGTGGTTCCTCAAAATTACCTTTTGTACTGGCTCATTAAGGCTGGAATTACGCTTGTTAGCCAGAGCCCTATTTTGAAGGCCAAGGAGACCAGCAACGACTTAAGGGAGTGTAAGAAGGCAGGCTGCATCCAAATGTGAAATCCCTTTGACGATTTTTTTGTATAGCTGTTACTATCAGCACAAGTAAAGATCAGGGGAGTCATTTACAGCACCTGTGTAACAGTCATTCAGAAGACTACAATTTACAGTCTAATTCACCTGTTGTTTAGTTGATGAACAGGTAGGTTCCTTCCATGAACTTATGTCCACCACCAAAGCTAGCTGGTTAAAAGTAAATGTTTGCAACTACTCCAACACTATTCTGAGAGGATGAAACCAAACCTATATCTCCAAATCCTTTAAAAAGTGTTTATAACGATTAATATATAATAATGATGTATATGTAAGATTTATGTAATGAATGAGTCTACTTAGATTTTTTTTTTTTTTGAATGGATGGAAAACTTCCCCAAGTCACAAATAATTAATATCTGATTTAGAGGAGGTATATCTATGTAACATGTTTATTTTGCAGTGTCATAGTTGCATGTAATTTTAAAAATATTAGAATAAGAATAATAATCTAACTTAAGGGAAGTCCATAAGGATTTTAGTACTTTCTTACTTATCTTTTTGAAGTGGTGATCAAAAAAGATAAAATGCTGTCTGAGTTTTATGAATAATTGTTCTAGCTGTATCTCAGCCTGATGTAGCTGAGCCTAAAAAATTATGCCTTTAAAAATTCTGATGTGTTTTGTGATTTATCTTCCTTATAACAGGTGGCTTTGCCGTAAGGCGTTCAGCAGTCTGCCCTTAGGAACTGTTTTTAGGGTGGTGAGGGCAAAGTAGGCTGTTAAGAGTCACATTAAAATAACAATGGGTTTGGTATACAGTGGGACTTGTGTGTCAAGCCAGCTGCAGTGCAAAATGGGCCACACACACACAGATCTCAGTAAGGGGCCATTGAGGCTGGGCCAGCTAAACTGCTGCCACCTAAACAAACACCATCACAGAGTCAGTGATTTAGCGCTTGATCTAAGTAGGTGACCACTTGGAAGTAAATCTTTCCAAGTACTTTAAGCGAGTCACTCCACATATAATAAATAATGGAAATCCGGCAAGATTTTTTTTTTTGTACTGGCAATTAAATTGATTAAATAGCCTTTGATAATTATTTGAGTGCTAGCAGTCTTCTTTTTTACAGGAATGTGACAGGCTCTATTTTTTTTTTCCTTGCCTTTTGCGTAAATTTGTAAACAGGGAGGATATGAGCTTAAGAAATTACACTTTAGATACAGTACTGTTGCTAATTAGGCTGATGGAAGAGATGCTGTTATTTGTTTCTTCCGTTTCCCGTGGCTGCTTTTCCGTGGTCAGTTCTGTGAATTCCTTATGAGTTTACTACAAGTTAAAAATAGTTGGAGAAATTCATGCTAACCAAAACTTTTCACAGCATACTGAACAAGTGAGATAGAATTGGTAGAGCTTTTTATGCTGTCCAAACTGTCTTGGTTCAAGGTTTGGATAGTTACTTTGCTCCAAACCACTGAGGATATGTTGTTTGGAGAGCAAAGGTCGCTGAGAGTTCAGATTGTTTCCCAGGCAATTCGACTAACTTCTCAACTGAAAAGACAGAAGGATGAAATGATTAATTTTTAGGTCAGTATAAAGGCAATGACTCTTCTTTATCATTTATATCTATGTACTTCAAGATTTAAGAGTGTACACTTGAATGAGTTTCTCGGAAGCCTGGTTTAGAAATAGCTTACTAATGTGCCTTATATAATAAAAATATCAAGTGTTATCTGTAGTGTAATCTCAGACTTCTGAGTGCTATATGATTTTCCCTATCTTGCCTCGTGTACCTTTATGAACTCTTCAGGTCTTGTAGGTACACTTTAAATGCAGTGGATCACTTCTATAGCCTTGAGGTAGGAAAAGCTTTTTCTTTTTAAAAAAAATCTTTTTTCTCACCCAAATATTAATATGTGTACAGTGTTTGACAAAACTCCTGGAGAATTAAGTTATGCTATTTTTCTTGTTTAGCTATTTGATTGTAATATTTTTCTTGGTTTGGAGAAGTGCTGGGGGACATACATTTAAAATACCAGTAGTATATATCTTTAAAAATGAGGAATTGTTGAAAAAGGAAGAACCAAAGGCTGCAATGAGTAGATACTCCTCCAGTTTCTCTCTACCTGTTAGGATTTGTGGATTTCACTGGAACTATCCAACTGAACAAAAATAGCACCTGAACTGTTTTAAGGCCTATTGTAAGTGACACTATAAAGGGCATTTTCTTAATTCATGAGTGCAATGACGGTAAATATAGTATATTTTAGTAAATATACTAAAAATAGCTGTAGAGTGTTCTTAATATAGCAAAATAACAGATACTGATTTGATTTATATAACGAAAATTATCAATTGTCCTTTCTCCCTCCTGATGTTATTGTATTGTCTCCCCTTCTTTCCTCCTGATTCCTTCAGATTTTCCCTTTTTAGCATGTCTGCTGTGCATTTCAAATCTCTGTGTAGACATCAAGGCTTACTTGTACAACTGAGTACAAATGCTTTCATTTTAGGAGGAGAATGTTTAAACCATGGCATATCGACAAGTCTTAGTTTCACAAGAAAAATACAGAGGACAGTAGTTGCTCTGGAAAAGCGATTACTGTGTGTGCGTTTTAAAACTTCACTGTAAGACTCTAGTCCCATATTCTCTGTAAGGATGAACAGCAGTCAGAGCTTAAAGAACAGTAAGAATCTCACCTATATTTCTCTTCAGAAATGCTTTTGCAGCTCTACACGAAGCGTTATCTTTCTACCTGCAAAGGCACAGGTAGACCCTCAAGCTCAGGAAAATAATCTTTTGTTAAATTTTGCATTCGCTAAAATAGAACCTTTACCAGTATAAAATATTGAATGGATATGTTTTAACCCTCAAAGCTTTGAGTAAATACTTCCAGTTCATTTCAACACATATACTAGTTCTGCTACAGCTACATACTGAAATTGTCTTGAAATGTAAGAAAAGAGCAAATCTGAGATGTCCAGTATTTTTAAAAAATTGGCAAATACAGAAATATCTGTATAATCTGATGCAGAAATAAGGTAGCTGTAGTACTTGCAGGGAGGAAAGTGTTATGCTTCTTGTTGTTTTCTTCCCTTCAGTTGCAGTGACATGAAATCCATATATCTTTGCTTGTTCACTTATCTCATGAAGTCACTGTATATTTGTCATTCTGATGTAAAAATAAAGTTTGCTCTGAACAGTAAAAACAAATTCCTAATTTTATTGTCCAATAAGCAGAGCAAGATAACTGTTTACTGGTGGAACAGCACTAGCCTTATTTTCCTACCTCACTATAAACACTGTAAACTGTTGTGTCTGACTTTAGGATTTTACAGAATGCTAATTACTGCCTGTTAGATGTCAGAAAGCATGTGGAGTGAGTTTGTTTGTTATCATGAAGGACAAAGTCTAAGGCTCTTTGAGTTGACATTTAAAATTTTAAGCCAAATTACATATATATATTTGAAATTTTTGGTGAGTCAAATATTCATTTAGAATTGTTCTAAAAGATATTAGTATCACTGGAAAACCCTTTGGAAGGTAGGTTCTCTGTTTTTCACATCTTGAACATGGTTCTCTTACAGAAACACTTTTGTAAGAGAGGTAAATACCACATACAATTTCAAGACTAAACTTCTGGATAGTATCATTCTGTGGAAAAGCTCTCCCGTAGAAGATGATTTATCTTTTTAACTTTTTTTGTTTAATTCCTCTCAGATGCTCCTGCAAATAGTATTTGCATTTAAAATAAATAAGTAATGTTTTCATTTAAAATTTAGTTTGAGTTGCTTTGTTGGATATAAAATATAACTGGTACTAGTTTGGGGTTTTTTGTGTTTTCATGTGTTCTTCTCTGGGAAATCTAAGTTTTGAGGTTTTTTTTAAGACTTTGAGGTACAGATTTTTGTTCTGTTCATACAAGCACATTGTCTTCTCAGTGCATGTTGTCTTCACATTGTCTTCTCAGTGCATGATTAATACCTCTAGGTTATTAGTATAACACAGATATGTAAGCATATGCTAATTTGTGGTAACAGAACCTTGCCAATGCTCTTAGGAGCTGCAGAGATACCAAAAAGTGGAATTTGGAAATAGTCAGTTTTTTTTACTGCTCATTCAGTCTGGATTATTGCAACATTACATTATTCTAAATCTTTTAACCTGACTTAAATATTGGGTGGGGAGTGGGGTAGGGTGCAGGGAGTGGGAAAAAACCCCTCCAACACTAAAATATCAGTAGGAAAAGAAAAATTACACACATCTGTCCTCATGCTCTCCAATAATGTACTGCATTCTCCAATCTAGGAATTGCTGTTGTGGCCTTTATTAGCAAATAGCATCCATCACATTGAAATCAGATGTGTAAATCTCATCAGATTTAGTCTCCTATGTACTACATGGGACTTAAAAGGGAACCACTTAGGTGAGAGAAGGTTCTCTGGTTTGCAAAGTGATGCTTTTCTATCAATAAACAGAAATACTTCATTTTAGTTTTGTCTTGCATCTCTACATTCCTATATTTTCTTAATAGAAGCTGTTTATCAATGATTTGCATAATCAGGTACAAGCTATATTATAGTTTGTGTGTATGTATACATATAAACTGATTAAGTGTGGGTTATTGTGCCCTTAGTCAAAACCTATTTTAAATTGTTTGGTTTTTTTACTAGAAAGGAGTGCATGAAACATACTCTTCATTATTGGATGATGCTTAATGTATTTGCAGTTAAGCTTGCAATAAAATTCTAACTTAGCTAAAATGACTTAAAGCAGAACTCTACCATCCTCCTCAAATCTTCAGCTGCTTGTTACATTTTATACTGGTTCTCTGTGCACTTAGTTGATTGCTATACAACTTACAAAGCAATAGGATGTAGATTTTCATGGGTTCTTACTGAACTCGTTACCTTACAGTTGTGTTTTGTAGCTGTTCAATTTTAACTAGAATGAGAATTTGTTTTTCTATGTATAGCTAGCCCATTCCAGAAACATTATATGGATGGATTTTGCTATTTATTTGGAATAAACATGACCATACTCTTTCTCTCTAGCCTGAATCTATACTCTTCTCCTCTGAAATGAATCACTCTCAGGGAAAAAGAAAAGTTTTATGAACAATCTAATGTAGCTTTTAGAGACTTACTAACTTGAGCTATTGATTGGCAGTTCAAATGCAAGTAAAAATTCCAGTCTAGATGAGAGGTCTAAGCCTGAAGTAATGTGGTGAACTTGGAAGTCTGAAGTTATATAGTTGGAGAAAAATTATGAGCTTATCTAGCCTTTACAAATACTGCTTTATTCACAATTTAAAATACTGTTTAAGCTAAACAAAAATCCTGTTGAACAGCCATGCATATAATGAGAACATGTCTTCTTTTAAATAACACAAAGACAGCTGATAATTATTTTTTTAAGGGTTTTTTTGGCTAACAATTGAAAATAGAAGAATTTACTATCTTCTTTTACTTCCCTGGGCTCACAGAGGAGTTAAACAGTGTAGTCTTGCCACCTGCTTTGAGGAACTGATTTTCTAAATCAGCCATTCACCACTTCAGTTTTTTCGTTTTGTCAGTATTACTGAGATTGTATACTGAAATACATTAAGCAATGTAGTTTTAATCTCATTAAGAAATAATGAGATGTTGTCTAGGACGTAGGTCAAAACTGAGAATGTTAAACAAGAATGCAAGTACTAGTGAACAGCAAGCAAAGGATGTTTAAAGGGATATTTCAAATATACACAGGTGTAATTATAATCAAAGATGAAAATTTTGCCCTGTGTCAATGGGCATTATTGAACCCACTGAAATGGTAGCTTGCTTCATGTTGTCTGTTAAACAATGAAGATTTCTGTAAAGTCAGTCATCTTGGTTATCCCTTAGTCTCCAAACACCCCACTCCCCCCAAACTGTAGAGGGACTGAGTTAGTAATATTGTGTATTAATAATGACAGTCTACAAGCTGACAACGGTTTGCTAGAAGGCAGTCCTGAGGTTTGGTGCTTATTGTAAAGCAACTGTCTGTCTCTGGATGTTGTCTTAATCTTCTGGGTCTTGCTCCCAGTAAGATAGCACGACTATCTCCTCTGTGGTTCCCTTCCACTGAGACTTTACTTATGCTGTTACAGTGAGTGTGCTGGAACAAAATCCATGCCTGAAGGTAGAGAAGTAAGAAGCATCCGTCTCTGGTCACTCCCATCCTTACTTTTCCTAGTGTGGTGATGTCCGGAAAACAATTGTTGTATTTCAAAAAATGGCTTTCTTGGCATGTCAGCAACAAAAAAAAAAATCAGTACTTACACACATTTATAGGTTTTTCATGATTACTTATGAAGAAAATTTGTATATTTGAGATCTGTCTGTTTGTGATCTGCCAGTATTTTTTATTTTTAAAGAACTGCATTAAAATATTTAGTATTTATTTTATTTTATTATATACTAATTGGTGTACAACAAACCAATTACATTTCTGAGAGACCCAGCTGAAAGTTTTGTGAGCTGGGATGGGGAGCAAAAACATGTTTTCATTGGCTATAAATAACTAAATGTGAATTCTCTCTTCAAGAGATCAGAGGAATAATCAGCCTACTGGTACACTTGTGTGTTAGCTTTAAAAATCTGTAAGCTACATAACTAAGATGTTGTGCTTTCAAGAGTCCTTGCAGGCTATGAATAAATTATTCAAGGTGTTTGGGAAAAGGATATTTTAATAAGGCCATTATTTGGACATATGCTAACGAAGTATTGTGCTAACCAGTGGAAGAGGGTATGTTATGTATATTAGCTACCTGACATACTTATAGTTTAAAAATTCTTACTTCAGTGATATAATCT
This sequence comes from Oceanodroma leucorhoa, assembly GCA_030449065.1. Taxonomy (NCBI): domain Eukaryota; kingdom Metazoa; phylum Chordata; class Aves; order Procellariiformes; genus Oceanodroma; species Oceanodroma leucorhoa. The sequence continues at coordinate 4,121,754 of JASVER010000072.1, read as the reverse complement.
GGGGATAAAACCAGCATGATTGCAAAAAGAATATCCTTTCTCTGGAAAGGAAAGTTTACRTACCAGTCCTTTATCTTGAGAAAGGATGAGTAAAAGACACAAACCAATCAAAGCTATTCCACAATCGCCTCCAAAATTGCTTGATTAGTAATGAAAGATTTGTCCCTCTGCTCTTTCTCTGCAAGCATACAATGTCTTGTAATAGCTTTAGTAATTTTCATGGATTTTAACAGTATATACTAAACTCTGTCACTTTATATTTTGATGTTAGAAAATCAACATTCATGTCCACCTTAAATAACACCTAACAACACAAAAAGGTACATATAACCAGACAGTGCTCTAACAACTTAATGATTGAGTTGGAAATTATTCAAGGTAAAGGCATTCTTAATTTGTGATAAAAATAAATCTGCCAGATTGTGTGTGGGAGGGGTGGGTGGACAGGACTTCTCTGTTAACTCTGTACTAGGCAGGCTACACATTGATTTTTGAATGTCAAAACAGATTCAAGGGGCGTTAGAAATGGCTGAGTAAACTGATTTTGGGAGTGAGAAAGTGAGGTGAAGACTTGGGCTCAACAGCTTTCAYGAGACCCTCATACATGTTGTCACTACTGAAATCCTGATGAAGGCCGGACTGTATATATTGCAAATGCGTTTGATTTACCATGCTAATTTAATTTTCCTTTTTGTCTGTGGTCCTCGAGAATTTCTTAATCAATTTTTCTACAGCATCTGTTTTCTTTGTGGCTAGAATGCCAGGAAGATGTTAAGTTACATAGTATTTACCACAGGGTAGGACTGAGACTGTTCACTGTGACTAAGTATCTTGATTTGTGGAAAAAAATTGAGGCAGATAGTGCTCTTATTTTCTTGCCGTTATATTCTTTGGGTCAGGGTGGTGCATCTCTGTAGGTTTGGTGGCACAAACATAGAAAGTGGGCACTGCCCCACCTGAAAAACCAAACACAAGAGGAAAGATGACATATACACAACCTTGGTGTCTGAATTCCTCGTGAGGAAAATAAACCCACGTTTTTGGTGGAGGAAAAAAATTGCAAAATGTTGCTGCCTTTAATAGTGAAACTAGACTGTGAAGGTGAAGGGAGAGATTTGAGCTGAAGATATTGCTTGGTTCACAGAGCTTAATAGCAGACATGATGCTGATACCTGTATTAGCCTAGAGAATAAATGGCAGCATCTGGAGGAGGCAGCATCTCTGTTCTTTAGCCATGCTGAGCTTGAGCAGACAACGAGGTATTCAGGAGATGGACTGAGGGAGGTATGAGGTCTTGCAATAGAAATGGCACTGAGAGTCATCAACTTAGAAAGGAGAGATGAGTTTGAGTGTAAATAACATCATCAAGATTTAACATCCGGGAAAACAGACTAGGCTAAACAGGAAGCAAGTATTTTAAAGCTGTCTTTGTGAGCTAACAGTTTAAATGCTTGATCAGTAACAGAAGGAAAAAAAAAAGCCTAACTTGTTTTGGTTTTAACTTCTGTTGGACAAGCTGATATCTAAAATTGATGCTATAACAACATTTTTTTACCTTTATTACTAACCGTTTTTAAGACTTGGACTTGGGAGGTAGTATATTCCCAGGTTTTACCCATCCTAATCTAGCTGTGTGGTTTATCTCAAGTTTGTCAGACAGTACTTATATAACATGAATGCCGTGGTTTCTTTCTGGTGCGCTGCCAGAGCTGCATGTGTTCATCAAATGTTGTTTAGTCATTGCAGCATATTTATGCCATCTGGAAATGCATGTGCTTCCCTTCCTGAACAATGGTCTTTAATCAAGACCACTATTATGGAAAGGCTAGAAAGAGTAGTATACATAATCAGTAGGATGCCAAAATTAGAATTACACATACATTTTTCCTAACCCTATCATGTTGCACTCAGGGTAACAAGCTTCCAGAGGGTACCACATCTCTGGAACTAGTATCTTTATCCCTGAACTCTCTTACTTCTGTGTATATTATTCAGAGTCCAAATAGTTTAAAGAGCTTCAGGGTAATAATAACAAATCAGGAGTCATCATGGAGAATTGTAAGCCTATAGGAATTGCCTGCTATCTTTTATTTGTTAGGAAACTCCATTTTTCCAGGTCTGTCTAAACAGAAACATCCACAAAACCATTTCACATCTGTTGTACTACTTTCTTCATATTACAAAAGCATGAACTTTTTGTTCCACACATTTTTGGAACAATTTCTTGATTGTTAAAGCTCCATTAGCTTTTTGCAGTTGGTACTAAAAGAACATGTAGAGAATGCAAATATGTTTGAGGTGGTGTTAATTCACTTGGTAAGAGCCAGGAACTGAAGTGTGCCTGGTAGCATTCTGAAAATGTCTGCATTCACAGATGATATTCAAGAAGCAGGAATATATATTCAGTTATACGTGTAAAACTGATCTGATGTTTGTTGAATGACATAATTACTCAAGCTTATCTATTGCATTTATGATGCTTAGTGTAAGTTACTAATTTCTAGTAATTTTTTATACCAAATAACGATGTTTTGTTTTAACAATACGTCTTTTATTGGCAAGTTGATCTTTTGTTGTGGGTTTGTTTGTGGGTTTTGGTTTTTTTCCTATGAAAGTCAGTAGTGGGGGCAGGGGGAAATGTCTCTTTTCAGGTTTTCTGGTAGTGCTGTAGTGCTTGATAAAGCTGCACTAGTTTATCACAGTAGTCCTTTTTCCCTTCTTAAAACCAACTTCTTTTTAGAAGCTGATTTTTTTAATTTTTATTTTTTTCTCTGATTGCAATTTTAAGACTTTAGACTGGTCGAAATCTAGCTGTCTAATCGTGGATCAATCCAGACACGTAATCAGGGTTTATCATACTGCTCTTTCAGGAGTCTTAGAGTTTCCTTGTCGAAAAAGAAAAGCTTGAAACTGACTCAGTGGCAGGTCTGTCTGCCTGTCAGAGATCTTCTGGAGCTTCATAGATATAGGCTTACGATTTCATCATACCACCACGTTTAAGTGAGTGGAAGTTCTCTGTGGGATTGCACAGCTAATTCAGAGGTTGATAGAAGATACTAGTGTTATATGCTTCCTGTTAAATTTACCACAGCTGACATACTCGTTTTCAATTATTCTCAGAACTTTATGAAAATGTGGGTACGATCAAATATCAGTTATCAGTCAGTCTAGGATTTTAGTTAATTCGTTTTTAGTTCTCTGTTACTTTTACAGAAAGAAACACTTGTATTTCATGGCATATGAGTGACTCAGCTTGGTAGCTTGTGCATGTAAGGCTCAGTGACAATTCAATGTTGTATATAGCCAGTTTTGGTCCTGGCCTCTGTGCTGTCTTTTTCAAAAGAAGCGGACTTTTCCTTCTCCCAGTGCAGTACCCTCTGCAGGGAGGCAGGGGCAAATTTCATCATCTGGCAGACTTTTCCTCATACTGGATATGTCAGTCCTTGGAACGTACGCTTCAAATTTGATTGCATTTCTTCAGCATAAACTGAGGCTTCAATCCACAATTTCATCCTTAATATTTTTCTAGATAAATTAAGTTTCTCCCACATGATAGCTTTTTTTCCCCTGGAGTGGTTTCTGAACTATGACAAGAAGGAGCTTACCCCACAAATTCAAGTGTGGTACTTGAAGTGTAACTGCTATAGGTCATTCAATTGGAGTAGTACTAGCTAAAAGGTAACTTTCTAGCCAAACAAGAAAGAATACAAAAGAAATTTTAAGAAATTACAAAATGGGTAGTTCGTGTACTTGAGCATGGAAAATGATGTAATTCAAGAAATGGCAGCTACTTTAATTAAAAAAAAAAAAAGAAAAAAAAAGAAAAAAGGTCCCTAGATGTCAGGTCACATGCCTTAAGAAAATAACACATAGATTCCACAACATATGAGCATTTTCCTTTCACCTACAACTTTAAACTTAATCTGGACCATGATGTTGGAAAGAAATATATTTCCATATGGTAAAGAATTTATGAATATTTGTTAAAAAAATCATGTGGGTTTCTCCATAGCTAAGGCATAAAACTGTTATCACTTCAGTATTCTGGTGGGTGACATACAACCTCTGTGCCTTATTGTTTTCAATACCTTTGAAGGGAAAATGGTTAATAAGAGAAAGTTGTATTTATCAGATGCACTCTTTCTTTTTGAGAGCTAGAATGATACAACTTATTAGTATATGATGGAAAGCCCAGATATACCAGGCTATATTGAGCTCCCTGTAGACTGAATTTGGGATGGTAGCAATATGGATTGATTTTGAGAAGGAAATACATATTTTGCTCTAAGGTGAAGGTAACAGCTGAGGGAAAAAATATGTAAGATTCTGAAATTATTTTTTAAGTGTTGAGATACGTTGTGGGAAATAGTTTTATTGAATGGACAAGTTGTACTGATGCAACTAAGGCTCTGAGTGTAAGTTTTCCATTTCATTGATGTACATGAATCCTTATCCTTTATTACTGCTGTAAATTATAAAATTTCAGTAGTATCACTCTGAAATGGTATAAAATGTCTTCCTTCTTGTTTAAGAGAAGCAATTTATGATTCATTGGAGTCATTTTGGCTTAGTTGCAGGTTAGTAGTCTTTTGAATTTAGTAGAATTGCTTGCATAAATTTTAAAATGTTTCAACAAATTGGGGAAATAAGGTAAAGACTATAGAAGTGTTTTTTCTGTTTCTTAGAATTCAGAAAAATAAACTTATAGTGGAAAGCTAACATTTATATGATGGGACTCTCTAATGGATGTTCGAATCTTTAATGGATGTTGTGTAATTATTATTTTCAAAATGCTGTGCAACAGAAGATGGAGACCCATATTCTTCTTGTATTTATTATTAAAGCTTTTGGGTAGTGCTCAAAAACAGCTTATAGCTGACTGGTAACATAAATTGACTGCTGTTAACACCCAACCCATAGACATTTGCTACTTTAGAAACTATTCCTGTCTTTTACATTAACACAGCTTGGATTATGCAATGGTCTTACTGGTTGAAATGGTCTGGCGTTTCTACAGAAGCTGCACTGGCAGCTTGCAGAACTTGTAATTAGTTTTAAAAAGCTATATTTAACCTCTTAAGCAACTTATGTGGCCTTTTTTGAAGGAGCATACCATTTTAGAAGTGAACATATATTTTTACTTTATAAAACAAGGCAGTGGGAGGTATTACTTTGGCCCCAGTAACCTGATTTGGTAAAGAGATATTCATTTTAGCTATGGTATAACTGTCATCTTTAAAAATATTGGGTAGATTCCAGTATTTTGTATTTATCTGCTGGTCATCTTGTGGATGATACATTGTCTGTATTCCAGAATATTTTGTATGGGACAGTCTAGCTATAATCTCACAASGGCAGAAAAATAAGTGTAGAAAAACAATACTGGTAAGATTTCTTAGTTTGAAGTATTGCAAACATTTTTATAAATGTTTGTTATAAGAGATTGTCTTTTAAATTTATAGCAACCCAATTGTTTCTCTCCTCTTCATCAGACTGAAGGTAGGCAGAATCCTGACATCCAGGCAAATGGCACACCTCTTTCTTTTAAATGAGGATATAATGTTTTTGGGCAATGCACTGCACACAGCTTTGTCATTACTCATTGGTCGGATTGAAGATGCTACACCAACGGAACACTTGAGGCACTTGTCTCTATTTGAAAATCACAAGTTTATGATGATGTTTTTAGTCAATGCCTCTCACAAATTTATCTCAATCTGTATTGCTTTGCAGTGGTGAGGGGCTAGATTTAAAACAAAAAAGGTATAGATTTGTTTGTGGGTGATTTTATCTATGTCTTGAGTGACGGGTATCTTTAATAAGCACTGTTATAACCTTCTTTGATTAGATTCTAATCTTTGATTAGATTTCCGAAGCAAAAACTTGATGATATTATTGCAATGCACACATTCTGTTCTAAGTTCTCCTCTTTCTTTTCCTGCAAGAAAGCCTACCCCCTGCCTCAGTGGTATACTGTAGTATCTGCATATGTTAAAACTTCAGTATGCATTTTGTGTAGCAGACTAAAGCAGAGACTGAGCAAACGGATCTCTTCAGCAGATGCACCAGGCAAGTCCTTTGTTGATAAAATCAGGACCCTCTAGTAGGGGTCCGGTGTAGGGTAAGAGGGATTCTCCACACAATCTTCCCTTCAGCACAGTCCTTAAAGTAAGGAGAAGAAAAAGAGAGGATTGTCATCCAGCTAGTCCCCTCCATTTCACTAAAATGTTTTTAATGTGAGTGGTGGCCTTTCTTCTCTTCCCTCCTTCCTTATAAACCTTATATTAAAATACAAAAAATAAAGGTGCCAGTAAAACCTGAAGTTGTAACTGAGACATGGTTGAGCCCATAGTGGGTTTTTTTGCAACAGTTAAGAATTTCCCAAGTGCTGTCTGTAATCAGTGAACTCTTGGTTCCCCCTGAAGTTGGGCATTTAAGTTGGGAGATCATTCTGTTACAGATCCCAGCTGCTCTCTTCAGTGAAGAAAAGTAAGTATTCATAGCCGTGGCCTAAGGATAGTTGTTTAAGAGATAGGATCTGGTTTCCTTCAGTGTTTGTTTTCAAGGATTATCTTTTGGTCAGAGTAGATGCACAGCTGTTTCACAGGTCCTAAATTTTCCATTCATTATCAACTTGACACCTATGGAAGATAGGTGAGATCTTGAGTTTCCATCAGTTCTTTCCCATGGGCATGGCCACTAATTTTAGAACACTTGGTAGATAAACAGTTGAACTGATTATTTCAGAGCATTTTAGGTCACATGCCAGTATTCTCTTATTTTAGTTCATGCAATATTGTAATTGATAGAGACAGCAACAGTTGCAGGCAATGGCATACTAAGACACTGCTATTACTTGTAGGCGCTTCTGTTTGGACGCTTTTGTGTACAAATAAAATATCTTTTTGCTGAAAGTTCCACTAGGAATAACACTAAAAGAATGCTGATTTTTTGCTGAAATCAATTTCTCTTACTTCCCTACATGGTGACTTTTAAAACTGATCTAGCTGCCTATTGTCCTTCTCATCTTCAGACAGACTTTGTGAACATATTCCCTCTGAAAAATCTCAGTCTGTGTTTTTTGTTAATTGCTTATTCCAAACTTTACATGAGAAAGTTCATGTAAGTGAGAGAGAGTAGTTAAGTCAGCAGTAGAACAGATAGCCAAGAAAAAGAACCTGGAAATTCTATTTGTCAAACACAATTACATCTGAGTTTGGGTTTCAGAAATACTATTTATTGTTCAGTCCATTAGTTGGATCCTGTTGAAACAAACAGTCAAACTCAGCTGAAGTAGCAGCTTTTCAGTTGAAGCTTCTGAATTTTGATCACTTCAGCTATGTGGCGTCCTCATCAGTTGAAAATTATGTCTCAGTTCAAAACTAATGCAACTCAAAAGTTTCATTTGTTGAAAGAGGAAGTGCAAGATATCAAGGGAGGGCTTGGTTCTCATATTTGTGCTAAGCCTTAAAAACTGGCCAATTTATGTCTCAATAGCTTTGGACTTATACAGCAATCATTCTTTACTATGTCTTCACAATGACTCAGCCCAGGCGGATTTCCATCCCCTTTTCCACCCCACTCCCCTGGATTAGTCATATGCAATTTAGCAGTATTAGAGAAGCTGTTTCTTGGCTCTATCTGCAGATAGTTTTGATTATCAAAAGACAAAAGGACTTCACTCACGTATAGCTTGTAACTTGGGAACTTCATTCTGAACAGAATAGAAAGCCAGTCTTTCTTCCCTTCTAAAAAAGTCACTGTGATGAAATTAGTGCCTGGATTCAGTAAAGAAAAATGTAATTACATTTTTGCACTAACTTCTGTTAGCACAAAAAGCAGCTAAAAAAAAAATTGACTCAAAACTGATTCTCTCATGGTCAGTTTATAATGTTCATCTCTTCTGCATTGTTTTCATTTTCTAGTTTTCTGTTATCTTGCTTTTTGAGTTTCCTTCCTTGAAGTTTATTTCTTAGTACAGTTATAAAATTACCAAGCTGAAAAGCGAAATAACTAAAATACGGAGTTGATGCATGTTACACCTTAGAATTACATGAGTACATTATAAACAAAGAATTTCCATGGCTTCCCTTCAGTATCACAGTTTAAGCTGCTCATATGGTATACATCTGTGGTCTTTTGGCAGCACGCATGGCTGCTGCATGGGAGTTTTTTGAGTTTAGAGCTAACCTCATATCTGTCTTCCCATCACTGTAGAATTTATGAAACTCTTGTGCTTCTTTACATGGCCGCCATGAAGTGAGCTGTTGAAATGTTACAGAAGCAAGGGGATTGAATTAATAATGCTGCATGATGGTAATGAAGGTGGGTTTTTTATAATAAAACAAATACCTTTGAGTTCTTTTCTTTAGCTGTGTGTTTTGTATGTATAGATTATGGTGGATTTCCTATACACAGATATGAAGGATGATTGATCCTTGATTGATTCACTTGATTCATGCTGCGTTGCTTTCAGAAAAGGCAGTGATGACCATAAAGATGGTTGAATCAAGTACATAGATCTATATTAACAAGTTTTAGAACATTTAGATGGTCAAAAGTCTCATTGTTTCTTACTTAAGAAAGCACAGTTAGATGAGGCTTTTCCTTCTTAAGTGGGAGTTTAAAAAATATGAAAGAATAGATGGGGAAAAAATGAATTTAAAAAAAAATCAGACTAAGAGTAATATAAAGGAAGGATTGCAGCTGGTAGAATTATGAGCAGAAATGCTTCGTTTAATTTTCTGTGAATCGTACTAGGCTTACATTCTTGTTAGGCTTATTGTATTTCTATTACTGAATAATGATGAAAAAAATGTTACCATCACTTCAGAACAGGCCAAGATGTTCCATAACTATTTCTCTTCTGAATCTGAAAAGCAAAAATATTTGTGTGTCACAAAGACAATCCATTAGTTACTAAGGAAGATATTACATAGATAGGCACATTTAAATTATTGTCCTCCTAAATAATTTGTGTCCAAGAGAGCAAAAAGAATCGGTTGAACTGATTTCTGGCTTGCCTCAAGTAAGATTTTAATGCTAAATCCTTGGGAAGTTATGGAAAAGTTGAAAATGTGCTACTGTTCTGTCAGCATACAGTGGGTATCCTATCCCACTTGTCTGTGTTGAAATCTGAAGCTGTCTATGCTGTAGTCAGTCTGGAATTAAAGTAATAGATAAGTCTGCAAAAATTCTAAGGAATTACAGAATGAATATGTAATTGTTGCTGGTAAATTTCCTTTATAAAAAAAACCCCTGCATCTCAGAATATGTTAGGAGAGGATCAAGTTTTACATTCCTATAGTTTGTCATTTACAGAGATAAGAAAGTCAAGATCACTTTGACTGGCCTAAAAGTGAAGAAAGGATTGTTAAGGAAATCTATGGATTAGGGATATTGCAGTAGACTTTTTTGAGGTAACATATCAGAGTTTTCCATATTTTACATGAGAACTGATTTTAATTATTTCCCACGAAATATCTGAGGATTTAATACTCAGTGAAATAAGTAATAGCTATGGTTCTTTTGTACCATTCATCAATTCTAAAATAAGTATCATACTTATTTCATTTCTAAAGACACTACTGTAGATAGGAAGTCTCCAGGTACAAGTGTTGTAAAAGCATTTGTAAAACAAAGGATGTGGCAAAAAGGAATGGGAGACTATGCTATAAGTAGCAGCTGTGAAAAAGATTTTGGGATCTCAGGAGGGCAAACAGCTTAAAAAGACCTCCCAGTTTGCTCCTGTGGTAAAAAGATACATCTTTTTCATAGTTGTATGAGTAGGGAGTTGGATGTTTTATTATATGGAGCACTTAAGACTTGTGCTAGCATATTGCGTTCTGTTTTGTTGCCCCAATTTGTTTCAGCATAATTCTAAAAACGTGTGTGTGGCAAAAAACCACAACGACCTTTTCTGTCAAGTGTGGTAAGTCACAGGAAAGAACTGTGACTGGAAGCTGAATTGAGGTAAATTTACCTAGAGCAAGTAATGGGGGAACAAGTAGTTAATCCTCTATTAGGACTTGACATAGCCCCCTCTTGAAGATACACTTTCGAAAAATACTTTCACTCAAAATGAATTTCTAGGCTGTGAATGGGTAATATTTTATTGGCCTGTCAGCTGCAGGATCATTTGTTGCTCCCTTGAATTTTTGTTTTCTCTTGAAATCTGAAGACCTACAGGTTGGATTCATGACATATCACCGCTGTGTTTTAATGTGTTCAGACAATAAAATGTCATGAATTCCCATGATATTTTTTCAGATCTTGTATTGTTCTTTGTCTTTATCCTACCTTGCTTTGAAACTTAGGAGGATCTAACTGGCATGCAAGTTCTGCATTTCAGTCTCGCTTTTTATTGTCTATTTCTTTTCAGTTTAAACCATTTATAGTAGTTTAGGGTTTTTCTCTGCCCCCACTCAAGTCATTCTTTAAAAGTCATAGCCTCGTGGATTGTTCTTTCCTTTTTTTTCTTAACCACCTAAAACTGCAGCCTTTTGGTGAATTAGATAAGGCACATCTTAAAATGTGCTGCGAAGTGATACGGCTCTTCATTCATATATCTGCTTTAAGGCTTATCATCTGCATAGTGAAGAAATGTAGTATCACTTAGACTGACATGGGGAACAAATAGGAGTGTGTAAGTGCATTCCGCGAATGGTGGTAATGGCAGTAGGTTATCATGAGGAAACTAGGCGGTTTCTTGATGTTATAATGAAAGCAAGTTGAATGATGTGATCCCTTTAAGAAAAATCAAAACACCTGAGCAAATTTAGCAGAAAAAGATGGTCAGTATAAGAGAAGTATTTTGAAGTTTCTTTAGAGGAACCCTGTTGAAAGGGATTGCGGGGAGTTTGGGCTTGTTGTTTTTGCCAAGCAATTTTCCTGTGTTTGAGGACATCTTAGAGTGATTTGAGTGAAAGACAAAACTTAGAAATTGGAAGTGGAATTAATATGTTTTCTGTCTTGGTACTTGTATTTTGTGGATGCTTTTGACACTTGGAAAAGCAAAGGATTTTTTCTTCCCAATAAACTTTTGGTGGTGGCAGTACTTTTAATGAATAGTTGCATTTGAAGTGGTTGTGTGGCTGTAGCTGTGATGGTTTAGCATACAGATGATTTAAGGCTTAGGAAAAAATAATCTTTTGCTAGGTAAGTTTTGTGTAGTTGGGAACCCTGCAGCATAGCATTTCAGGTACACAGTTCCTTATGTCTGAAGATTGATCGTGTATTTTTTCCTAAATGCATTAGTTCAAACAATAAACAATAGTATTTCTCTGTATATACTTTCAGCTTTTACAATCACCTTTTWAAAAAAATAAGAAAAAAGCTCTTTTTTTTAATCATAAAATGTAATGTCACAGAGGACTGCACTGTCAAAATTTTGTATATTGTTTTAATTGTTTCACTTCCAGACTATTAGCAGGAATTGCTGTCTAAAACTTATGTATCATTATGGTTTGCATCTGTAAATTATAGTCCATAACACTGATCATGCTATTCATTGCTTTGCTAGAATGGCCATGAATTTCATGCCATTGCTCAGATGATTTTTAGGTGAATGTGTGCAAGTACCTTTTTCTGTGTACTAGAGGAAGAATAAATACATTTAAAAAATATATTTACAATTTAGTCTCATACAGAACTTAAAAGATAATATTTTAGTATATTTTTTCATGAAAATTCTGAGATTAAAATGGTATATTTTATTAAGAAAAAGAAATTCAATGATTTAGTTATGCATCCTGGGCAATCCCATGATGAAATGGGATTGCCTGGGAATGCAGGTGTGAAACCTTCAAGTTAGATTGAGTATGGTGAACAGAGACTGCCATGCTTCAGAAATTGGATGGGAACATAGTGATGTGCTGACATTAAATATGGGAAGGCAAGTATTAAATAATGTTGACATCAGCATAAGTTGTATAAGACAAAAGTTTCAAAAGTGATTTCAACTGTAATGTTCTCTAGTGCACAGGTAGCTCCATTGGAATGAATCTAAGATTTGTGGAAAATTACAATAGCTAAAGTCCGTTGCAGATTGCTTGGCCTTAAAGTATTTTGCATGGGAAATTGCATGTTGCATTTATTTCATAAGCAGAACAAGAATGGGTGATGTTTTGATCAATTTCAGTTCACAATTATCTTTTAAATTTATGGAATATTTTTATTGCCCAGTAGGTGTTTTTTAAAAAAACACTTAGATTATACTACATCCATGCAAGAAATGATATTTTGCTTCATATAGTGTGTATTTTTTGTGAAAAATGACTTTTCTAGGCTATCTGATTTACATACTGTAATAATAAATATTTTTTCAAAGTCTTTAAAAATTGTGTAAAACACTTTTTCTGAAGTTGATTGTATTTGTGTGCAAGTCAGAGATGCAAGTGAGAAAAGGAGGACATAAAGCAGGATACTCCTTGTTGAGATACATACATTAGTGAGATAAACTGACATTAGGTCATCAGCTTCCCTCTGGGGAAGACAGAGAGAGGGACTGGGTTAATCTGGGCAGTACATCTCTTCATTAAGGCAGAACAGCTGTAGTTTGACATTTTGGTGCTCTAAAACTGGTATTGGCTAAAGTTCATTTTGGATTCTTTTGGGTTTTGTGCATTCAGAGTTCTGCATCCTCTTTGGCCTGAAATCATCAGTGCATGTAGAGTATAAAGCTGAGAAAAAAGTGCCTTTAACAAATGTACTCTCCATGTAATGTTTAAAACAAACAGGCAGCGTATTGCTGTGGCAACCAGACAATAAACAAGTGAAAAAAGTACAATCTCTCTTAAATTCACAATATGTGAGCAGTTAATTCATTTAACAAGATTATCTTCTGCAGAGTATGATCACTGTTTTGTAGCAGCACTAAATATTTGTATAAGATGTCTGATATTTCTCAATCTGTCTTTTGTTCATATGAGTTTACATTTCAATAAACATAAGAAAGATTGTGTGAAGATTTAAGATGATTGCATAATTAAAGAAAAAAATAGCATGAGGGTGGCTCTGATGATCTTAGAAACCTGACAGAAAATGTTGTCTTGTTCGTTTGGGGTTTTTTCCCTCCAGACTTCACTTCAAGTTCGTAAACAGAAAAACAAAAGCAGTTAAGCTAGGTCTCTAGTCTCTGCATATGTACCTTAAAAATGCTTGTTGCAGCTGACGCGAAGCCTGAGCTGGCAGGCGGGGAGGCGAGCGCCTGGTCCAAGACAGGGTGGTTCCTGTTGGTTACTCACCCACTGGACAATAGCAGTGGAAAAGCTTGCAGCACTGCTCTCTTCACCAAGTTCCTGAGTTAGGAAGGACTTCTGTTTAGCTCTGGTTATAGGCCATCAAATACTGAAGATTGCTCTTTCCATCCTTTTATTGCATATCATTTAAGTTGTTTTTTGAAACACCTTTTAAAACTTGCATGGGTAGGTTTAAGTAATTGTAACTACTTTGGAAATACTGTATGCTAATTTTTAAAAATTATTTCTTCAATATTTATAATTTTCCTAGCAAATCTTTACACAGTCCAGATGCTGCATTCCTCTGTCTCTTCATGGCTATATCCAGGCTATATCCATTAACCTGAATGGATCTAGTTCCTGCCGGTCTGGGTAATGAAGAGGAAAACCTTGTATGCTCCTCGGGTCATATCTACAGCAGCTATATTATTTATAAAGAAAAACACAGCAATGCCTATGACAGCCATATACTGCAGCTGGTCAGATGCTGATGTTTCTCAATAAAGTGGTAGCCACGTACGTAGTGTGCCTTGTTGCCTCTTGAGCCCCTCACTGTAAACATGCAGTTAATGTAGGAGTATCTGGACACTGAGTAATTATAAAGTAATCTTGACTCCCATACCTAGGCTATTTCTGCTTCCTGACTTGTGTGACAGGAGAAGGTGCACTATCTTTTGATCTGCAGGAAAGCAGCTGCTTTAAATTTTAATGGTATCTGGGGATTTGTATTCTTAACATAGATTTTAAATGTTGATCCAGATTGGAGTTGCTTTAAGGCCTTTTCCTCTAACTATCTGTGTTGCAGGCTAGCAGTCTTACTGAATAAGTTTCAGTCTTTCTTTGAAAGAAGTTTCTTTATACTTTGTTACTAAGGCTCATATAAACTTACATTTTATTTCTTTCTTGGCTTGATTTAAGAACAACAGAGGGACTACTGTGCTCTGAGCCTTAGTGAGGCTGAAATGTAGTGTAACTCCTTCTCAAATCTGAGTGCTGTAAATAAAAGATCCAATATAAACCAGTTGCTAGTTCTGAATGAATAATGGAAGTATCGTGTATTTACATCGATTTAGAAACAAAACACCATATTAAGGGCACAATTTTGTAAGGAGAAACATCAAAGTGACGGTTGTATATAGCTTAATATGAGAAATACACATCCTCTGAGCTTGCTTCAATTATGCAGGTTAAGACTGTGTCTTTCATTCAGAGCAGTTTCAGAGTAATGCTTGTTGAAGGTTTGCCTACACTTGAACTACTCTGATAATAACTTAGCTCAGTGAAGGTGACTGGGGTGTGTAGAGCACTTCTGCTGCACTCCTGCTTATTTCTGTGAAGCACTGTAATGTCGAGGGGCAAACTCGTGGTTCTTTGTGCTCTGTCAGCTGCAATACAGGAAACAGTATGAATTACCTTTCAGTGCATCTTGGAGAAATCTTCCGTCTCCTTCAGGCATGTGATGGGATAGAGAGAAACCTTTGATTGATTAGTGGCCCTTGAGTGGAGCGATTTGATAACCTCTTGGTGGAACATGAGCACATAAGCTATTCTCATTCATCCTTTGACATATACCCTTTGACAGGAGAGACAACCCCACTTGAAAAGAAAGTCTGATAAATTTGAGTTGAGGATTTTTTTACATGTACCTAGAACTTTAGGTCAGCAATTGTTTTATAACTCAGCCTTGCAGGGAGAACAATCTCAGTAGCTGTAAGCAAATGAGAAGATGAGCATTGCAGAATAAAATAACAGATACCTACTGATTAATTAGGAATCTGGATCTAAATAGGTTGAGAGTTCTGCCCCAGTCTTACTGGAAGAAGATAATTTCTGAGAAGAGTGTTTCTGCCTTGTCAGGGAGGAGTGACCTACTGGGAGTGGCAGAAAAACCTGAGGAAAAATTCTCAGCAGCATCATAAAAGTTCTGCTAAAAATCCAGTGATTCACTGGTGCTGCCTGATGCCCTGAGTCACCGCGCTGGGCGGCATAGCATGCAGTGATACAGGGCCAGGTCCATAAAAGGGCATAAATTAGTTAATGGCTACTGAAGAGAAAGCCATTAATAATTTCTTACTTTTCGTTCAACTCTACTAAATGCAAAGAATAAGGCAAACTGAGCAGTAATATTAGAGAAAAAATAATGTAACTTTTTTTACTGATGTTATTTACAAATTAGATTAAAGCTGCTCTTTGCTACCTTTTTGAGATGCTTGCCAGGAACCTGAAGTGCGAAGTCAATTAATAGACTTAGCACTAGCTTTCCGATGTTGGTAACTGGATTATTATACATGAAAAATAGATTCAAACTATTGTAAGGGCGATAGGGATGATGTTAACTCTGCTTGGGTTGCATAGTGTTCTTGGTCTGGAAAATTATTATAGAATTAAATGCTGCAGAGAAGAAGGAAATGTGTAAATTATAATAATAATCATAGGCCTTAGCTTTCTTGACTTTATAGTCCACTTCCTCTATCTATTGATCAAAGTATAATTTTTAATTTTGCTTCAGATTTTTCCTTTGGACTTTGTGTGTATTACTATGGCATCTAGACCCCTTTTTTTAGATCATGTCTTAAAGAAGAAGAATTATTGGTGTGAGAAACATCCAAGCTAAACAATAATACCTGAGATTTGTAGGGGCAGCATGTACCTTTTTACTGATTTGTTTGTTTGTTTATTTAGAGCCCAGCTCCCACATTTTCCTAGCTGAGTAAGAATTTTAGCTTTCATTTAAGCTTTGAGAGTCCCCATTGTGAATGTTATCAAAAAAGCTTAAAAATACAAATTTTGAAAGCTCAAAAATATAGAAAAGAATATTAAAAAAATAGAGTTAGTTAAAGTTAACACTTATTTCAAAAAGTTTTCTTTTTAAACTGGTGTTACAATTTGGGCATCATGACAAATCTGTCTTACGATTTTTTTGATGAGCTATTAATGTTGAAGTTTCATGTGAAAAAAGCAAACAGTATTTTGCCCTTCCATTGCCATTACTAATTCCTTCCTTCACGTCTCTCTCTGAATTACAATGATTTGAAATGTTTAAATGAAAAAGGACAAATCCCACAGAAATGAGAAAGACAGGTCAATGATGGAAGGCATGTTTGAGTCCAAACTTAGGACAACATGAGTAAAGGCTGGAGAAGTGCTCATTAGCACTGCCAAAGAGCAAGAGTTGTGCATTGTTAATAAGCCTTCTCAGTGACGTCTGAGAATCTCTAATCCAAATTTGTGTTGTTGGAGGAAATTTGAATGCGTGTGGATCTTGGGCCATCCTCTCGCAGAAGATACTTGTTCAGATAATTTTAAGGTATATAATAATGATTTCTATAACTCTGGAAATAGAAATCAGTTATTTACAACTTTTATTAGTCAACTGTAAGCTGCAAAAACTGTTCAGTTTCAGGTTGACATGAAATAACTCTTGCGTATTGTCACTTTTTTATGTAAATGTTAGAAAAGAACAAATAGCAGTTGAGAACAACATTTGGTTTTGAATTCAATTCTATTTCTAAGTTTATTTTTAAAAAACAGTGAAATGGCAAGAATTCTTAAGTATTTGAGTTAAACTATTTTCAATTTAGAAAATACTCATTTGTACTGATAAACTTGAAAAAATTGTGGGAGGGAAACATTAAGTTGTGGAGGAAGGGAGAAAAATAGTCGAATAGTGGAAAGAAAAAGTGACAGAGAAACTTCTAGTTTATGTGTCTCATAGTTCACAGTGAAAGTGGTTCGTGGCAAATAAGACACAATGAAGGCCATGCTTGCGGAAATATATTGGTGTTTTCTAATGTTTTGTGAGGTCTAAGAAACAGTTGAAAGATTATAGCTTTCCTGGAGTTTTAACTGCCAAAAGATAATTATGCTCATTGCAATTGTATTTGAATTTGTCCTTTGTTGTGATGACAGTGTGTGTATGGGGTATTTTCTGTTTTCTTTTTGGTGAAGACAAAGTTGGCAGCTTAGACTATGGAAGGAAAAGGTTTTGGAATAGGCGCTATGACGCTGAAACTGAAGTATTTCAACAGCCAGACAAAATGCATTTGTAATACTCTGACATTTATTTCTGCTCAGTCATCTTTCCAGTTAACACCCTAATAGTTGAAACAGCATGTAACAAAACACAATAACAACCAGTAATGTGTGATCAGATACCATTATGATCATAAATTCAGAAAAGATAAGCCAAAATAGTGAAAAGCTAAAATTTCCACAGACTAGGTATGAACCCACAGATAGTGGTACTGCTTTTCAAAGCATTGACCAATACAGATACTTAAAGGTATTGGAATCTTAAAACAAAGGTTAAAATGTACAATATTTTTTAAATTTGCATTTTGACTTCTGTTCGCATAGGATGCACTGTAATCAAATTTCCAGTGTTCATCTTTCTTAAAATTTGCTCATATTACTAATTTCTCTCACCTTTAATAAAATATAGGCAGCTGCATTGTTTTGCATTTGTTTCTTCAGTCACTTTCTTATTCTTTTGTTGGATAATATGCAAGTGACAAGGGAAGACACTGTAATTTTTTTTATTTTTTTTGTTTCAATAGAACGTGTCATATTACGGTCTGGCAAGAATAAAAAGCCTAAGCTGGAGTGGAAAACTACATTGACACAATTAGAGATCACTACTATGTGGCCTCTTAAACAGAATTTAACAGCAGTTGTACAATACTTAACTCAAGGGTCTCAAACTAAAATACAAAACTTCATAAGTAATTTGTGTATGTATGATGATACACACAAGCGAAAGGCAGAAACAAAATACGTTTGTAAGTACAGTGGATGCATTTTATTTTAATCATAGTAAAAATAATGTGCATATAAACATATTAAAAATACCCTGATCTAGTATTACCTGGCATTTTATTGGTTTACTTTGAGTCCAGTGTAGAAGCACACATCTTGGCTGTTTGTTCATATTTCCTATGAATGGAAAACAATAATAAAGGTAAAATGATAAAATTACACAGGTAGTTATCCTGTATTTAAAAGGTGCTATAAGAATACATGAAAAATTAAAAAGCAAACCAACAGTACTGTACATCTTTGCTGATACTAGATTTTAAGATGTTTGTGAATTGGAGTAGTGCTTGAATAATATTCCTTTATTTTCTGTCCATGGTAACCATGACAAATTAACCCAAAACATTCACTGTCACTGGAGAACATAAATCTTTCTTTTCTAACATTTTGCTGTATGCAATTAAAACAAACAGTTTTATTTCCTGTAAGCCCTTATGAAATAGCCATTATGAATCAAACGTTGAGAGTTTCACTCTCAAGCATGAAAGTCTCTGAACAATGTATATTTTGGTACCTATTGAACATTTTCTGTAAGCCCCCATAAATAAATCCAGGAAATGTCTGTCCCTCGAGTACTACCTTCATTAAATCTGGAGCAGCTGTTGTTGTTGAACTTGCACCCAAACATATAATGGAGTCCTTGACATCAAAAACTCTTCCATGACTGGCATATTATTGTAAGTCATTGTAAACATGCATTTGTTCTGAAATAAGGCTGATTCTATTACAACTACGAACTGGTTGATGTTATAGAAAATGGAACTCTAAACCCATATGCTCTGGAATATGATTAATATTAAACAAACTTGTAATAGTCTTTTGGTGGGGTTTTTTTGTTGTTTTTTTGGGGAGCAGGGTTTGTCTGTGGATTGAGTATTCGACAGGATGACAGAGTGGCAGAGAAGCCTGTTGTAATAATGTAAGCATTTCACAGAAGTTATGTGAAACCTTCCCTGAAATCATGGTGATGCCATGACTTAAAATATTAACGCTACAACATTAATAATCCTTTGAAATTCTTACAAGCCGAGTAGGGCCAAATAGCATTAGTAGGCTTAGTATTTGGACAGAAAATATCTAGGAAACTCCTGTGTACTCCACAAAATGATACTAGTGATAAGATGTAAATAGACGTCAGACTTTGGATAAGATGAACTCCATGGGTCCCTGCCATCTATATTGTTCTACAATAGTCAAAATTATTTCTCCGTTTTATCTACTGACACCACAAAATAAGTAGCTTCTGACATGAATTTTTACATGGGTGCTGTTTCTTTGTGTGTGACTTAAAAGCAGTAATTCAGTTTGCAGAAACATTAGCAGTAACAAGTCTAGCTCAAGGCACAATGTCAAGGTATGGATCAAGGCTTTCAGAAAGTTATGTATTGTCTTTTCATATGGTTTCTGATTTTTAACAATTTAAAAGCCTTCTTACGATAAGATTAATAAAGTTGCAGTAGGCTATTATGAAGTGTAAGGAAGCTTCAGGGAGGTGAAGGAGCAAGTTCAGAACAAGATTGAATTAAGTTGTACAAAAACTTAGGTTATATTTCATTACTATAAGGGATGAAATTGTCCCTAGTTTTGTATATCATCACTTTTCACTACTTGACTGACTTACTTTACAGTCATACTTCATTATTTTCTTCTGAATACATACATTTCTGGATAAGTGTATTCCTGATTTGACAGGATGGTGAATCGTCTTCCTTTTTCTTTAAGGAGTATTCAGATTTAAGCATTTCATTGGAGGAAGATTTCAATTTCATTTTCTCTTTATGAGTGCATTTTGTATGATGCACTCACCTTTTCCTAATTATCTTAGATGTATGAAATTACATAAAGTAAGAATGAGCTTATTAAGCTTTCTTATAATGGCAGTAAGGAATTCTGTGTTAATGCATTCATGTGTGATGCAAAACCTTTTTCTTTTGGAGTCTTTTGCAGTTGACCTGACCAAAGACAGGTTCTTCTCCARCTCCTAGTATAGCGCAGTAGTACACAATACTAACCATAATAATATTTACTGATCCAGAGGGTGATGATGATCTCAGGGTATTCTCAGATATCAAAGTAGAGGGTGTAGACTGAGCTTGTTCAGTGCTAGCACATGGTGTTTAGGGGGACCTGAACTGTCGTTGTCTACCTGCATCACAGACTGGTCATACGTCTTCTCTCGGAAATCCCTGACATCAGTGTGGGTACATGATGATGCTTGAATCAAAGTTCTGGTTCACAGCAAAGGGAGGTTTTTCTTTGTTTTTCTTCTTTGCCTGGGATAAGACTGTGGGTCTTCTGGATCCGAGGAGGTGTCAACTTGAATACTTCCTTGCTCAAAACGTCCTGAAGTCAGTAGTTTCTGTTATTAGCCCCAAGAGGAGAAAAACAACTGAGGAGCCAGTGTTTAGGTTGCAAAAAATTCTGTCCTTAATCTCTGGCTGTAAGTAGGAAAGTGGATATGCCTAAAAATCAAGTTGTAAGAGTTTGCAACCATGAGGTTCACCACGGTCATTTTCCACTGCAGCTGCTATCTTTCATTAAGTGACAGGAATTCTGKGTTTCTCTTAAGCAACGTCTTGTGTTTGTGCACCTGCTCCTTTGTGTCTCCTGCGGGAGGAATGGCAGTGGACTGCAGACTGCTGGCTCTTCAGCAGTGTGAAGAAATGCAAGGGACGAGCTTGCTCTTGGAGTGCGAGCTTTGAAGGAATCGGAGGCTTATTCCTTCTGTGAAACTCTAGCTTCCCATGTCTGAGGAACGCTTACCTGTGAGCATCATAAAGTGATGGCCCAGCATTGAAAATACTGCTGAGCCAGTGTGACCTGCAAGGAGAGCTAAAGCTCTAATCTGGTCCCAGGATTTGTAGATTTTTACTCTAGGAATCTGTCTTGCATCTGACTTCACAACATATCGTAGGACAGGCACCCTGTCTGTTCAGAACAGCACTGAAAACTGGTGAGATTCCAAGTTTCAACCATCCAGACTTCGTTGGATCCAAGAGTCCTTTGCAAAACCAGAGTCTTAAATAGTATGATCCAATTTAAGTAAAAAAAGAATTGTAGCGGTAGAAAGTCTTCCTTTGAACTAAGAAGTGTTTTCTTTTTCAGTAGAATTACAACTGTAGAGCTCAAGTACTCATGCTAGGAGTGCAGGGTGATGTGCGGCGTGCTCTGAAGATCTGATTTCAGCAACCTAGTTTCATCCAAAATCCCACGCCTGCTGCCTGGTTCTGGATCCGTGGTGTCTGACTGAAAGAAACAGGAGACGTAAGGGCTTAAACTGCCTCAATGGGGCCCAAGTTTTCTCTCAAATCTGTCAGGTATTTGCCCTTCTTACCTGCCTGTGGCTTAGTTTTTCAGCTCTGTGGAGCTTGTCCTTACAGTCCTTATGATACGGGCTTTTCCAAGGCTGGGAGGAATTGTTTAATCTACTTCTGTAATGTTGCAACTTCCTAACTTACATGTCAGAAAGTGACTGCTTTCTGGACAAGTCGACCACTGCAGTTAAGTGTTTGATTTGTGTTATTGCTTGTTTTACTTATGGCTTATATTTAAATATAATGTTATATTTAAATATTGCTCCTAATTTGTAAAGGAGAAAAGTGAGAGGAGTCATCCTGTTTGCATTTTACTTTTCAGTTACTATTTTTTAACTTGAGAGCCAGTGGAAAGGAAAAGGAAACATGTATATAAGACTTCTATTACTGGTTTATAAAAGAAAAGAAAGGAAATAATCATGGTATGATAGAGAATTTACCTCATTTTTATGAATAAATCGATCCTTAGCTACCATTAATGAACTAAAGTAGAAAAGCTTTCTGACCTCTTGCACAACAGGATCCTCCCAGTGGGTTTTGAAATACAGTATTTGTTTTCATAGTAGCTATGATTTCTTCTGGTTTTGACGTGAATTATCTTGCAGCTCTTCTGCAAAGAGCTATCTTTTCTCCTGGGAGGCATATGACAAAAATGTTTTGTTCTCTATTGATGAGAGCTGCCTCATAATGTAGGGGAAAGAGAATAATGTCCCTAAAAACAGTTTTGCAATTGCATAATTTTAGGTGCAATTCTATGATTTTCATAGAATACTACCCTAAAGTATTAGTCTGTGAAACTTACCTTCATATAAGGTGTCAGTTAATTCCTCAAACTTTATTTAGATGAAAACAGCAGCTTTGTTTCCTGTCTTGGAGATACTTATTATTCAGTTGGTAGTGTGTGTGACTTCTTTCTTGGAAGTAGCTGTGTAACTCTTGTTCAGACATGGCACAGGTGCTCATGACTATGATCTTTTGGGGTAACTACCTCTAACTTCAGGTTTAAGAAAGAGAAATTGTGGAGGTAGTGAGTTGCACCTACTTAATCCTGTACACAGTAGATGATTCTTTACCCATGGATGTTGGTTCTGAAGAGAGCAGGTACTCTAAGATCCCACTCAGATTTATCTTGATAGCAGTTATTCGCCAGTTTTGAATGGTATTTAAAGTTGAACATGGATCTAGATATTAGACACATTGTCCTGGTTTTGGCTGGGATAGAGTTAATTCTCTTCCTGATATTTAAGAATACCACTTCGAAATCTGCCCAGAGGCTGGATAGTTATGAGTGGCAGGTTGTGTGGCATAGTATGGGCAAGTACCTAGGACAGTGGCACCTCCAATGTTTTGGAACTTCACCCCTGAACAAGTGCAGAATCCTGAAAAACTAGTAAAATATTTGGAAAAAGTGTGCTGTCACCCTGGCAATTCCAGAGGCACAAGTCACTGCAACGTGCTGGGGCCTGGCCCATGCCTACCAAGCCCTGTTTATCACTATTCAGTACCCTCAAGGTGAAGAGAAGGTCTCTGGATCTGACGACAAAATGACAGGCACTGTGGCTACTCCAACCCCAGTGACAGGCACTGCAGCTGAACCAGAGAACCAACCTGTTCTGGTATCAGTCGCCCCTATACACAAGAAGAAATATTGGATGCAAAAGTCAGCTCACTTAGTAAGGGAAGAAACTCCTACTAGGATGGAGAAAGAGGAAGGAGTGAACGAGGCAGGCTACTCAGAAGCAGGGTCGTAATGAGAAGAGGAGGAGGAAGAGGCAGAACTCATAAATGAGGCAGTAACCACCTGACCCCTATCCCTGAGTGAGCTGTGAGATATGCGAAAAGATTTCAGCCTTCGTCCAGGCGAGCACATTGTCTGCTGAGTTAATTTAGTCCATGGCTTTGGGCTCCATGTGTCATAACAGTTCTTCAGGGCAGGAGAGATCGTGTGTGGTGTTGGATTGTTGCATGCTGAAACCAGTTTTGGTTCCATCACTGCTGCACTTGTCTGGTTCTATCATTGCTGCACTTTGCTCAGTTTCAGCAAAATTCATTCTTCGTTAATTTGGGTGATTCTTACTGTAATACTGTTGATATGACGTGTAGCAACCATAGAAGTGATAACATACAGTATTATATAGCAATTAACATCATACAATTCAGTTCATTGGCTATTTTCACCCAAAGTCAAATCCCCTTGAGGTACACATGAAACTTCTCCATCCTTCCACATTATCCACCAAGTGCACCCGGTCCTTGAGCAAAAGCGACCCCACAAATGGGCCCACCGAGCTAGAAATAGTTCACCCTTGTGCTGCCAGTCCAGATCCACTTGAGCCACTTCAATCTTGGCAGCCTGATCCACCTGCTGGTTGTTCTGATGTTCTTCAGTGGCCCGACTCCTGGGTACGTGAGCATCTTCGTGACGTACTTTTACAACAAGGTGCTCTACCCAGGCAGCGATATCTTGCCACACTTCAGCGGCCCAGATGGGTTTACCTCTGCGCTGCCAGTTGTTCTGCTTCCATTGCTGCAGCCACCCCCACAGAGYATTTGCCACMATCCACGAGTCAGTATACAGATAAAGTACTGGCCATTTTTCTCGCTCAGCAATATCCAAGGCCAGCTGGATGGCCTTCACCTCTGCAAACTAACTCGATTCACCTTCTCCTTCAGCAGTTTCTGCAACTTGTCTGATAGGACTCCATACARCAGCCTTCCACTTCCGATGTTTTCCTACAAGGCGGCAGGACCCATCAGTGAATAGAGCATATATTGCTTCTCATTTTCCGGTAGTTTATTATACGCTGGGGCCTCTTCAGCACGCTTCACCTCCTCCTCTGGGGACATTCCAAAGTCTTTGCCTTCTGGCCAGTTCGTGATCACTTCCAAAATTCCTGGGC